>BCLH01003011.1:20008-34515 GCA_001602315.1 Zoysia pacifica
ATAATGTGTACTTTCCTTTCTCTGTTTCTGATTATTTTGTAAGGATCAGATTTAATGAATATCGAAAACTAAGTGGAAGCTATAACATAGAATGCAGATTAAGGAATTACAAAAACATTGTGATACCAACAATGCAGAATGAGAGTTTAGGAAAATGAGATTTTATCGACAAATCTGAAATAGATAGAACAAATAAACTGAATAACAATTTATCAACCAAGAATCAGCGAGGTTATTAGACCAGTTAACTCTGGGCATTTTCACAACCAACATTGTTCTTTAAATCTCAGACCAAGAGTGCAGTTATAAGCTATTTATGCAGTAATACATTTAGTTTGATCAATAATGAAACAGTTGACAGTAGAAAAAGAGAAGAAAAAGAACCATGTACCATCCAATATTCTGAATTCTATAGAGCCAAGCATCCGGATAACAAAAGGGATTAAGTACAGGTTGATGGACGATGGTCATGTTTAAGATGAAAAATAGGAAACAAGGATGAGTTAGGCTCCTTTCAGTTTATCGAAATATTAGACATAGTCATGTTGAGCTATGAAAGGGCAGATAGAAAGCGTACCCCTAACACATGACAGGACAAACAAGGCTGTTTGCTATACCACCAATGATTCGACATCTTATTTTCCTTGTCACACTTCATTGTGAAACTTTGAATTGCTTGAGATGCTCAAGCCAATCAAGTAATTTTGAATCCAAAGTTAAAAGTGATAAACAGTCTAACTTAACACAAATTTTCTGCTTATAAAAACAAACTTCAAGCTTTGTTCTTTTCTCCTGTCTCTATGGCTAAAATGAACTAATCAACAGACATAAGATAAGCAATACCATTAGCTTATAAAGTAACTGTACTGCAAAGGAGACCTGATTCTAACAACAAACATTCTTTTAAGTGGATTCATAGAGAGGAGAACAGTAGCCTACCTTGGTGCCACCATAGAAGGAGTGGGTCCACACAGGCATGTGTATCTCCCTGGCTGCCGCAGAGGAAGAGCAGCACCAACGATTGCCCTCAGCATTGTCAGCAGCAGCGGCCAACGCGGCGAGCTACCGGTAGTTGGCCGCTTGGAGGCCCATCTGCACAGGCGTGGTATACTTCCTTGATTGCCACAGAGGAAGAGCAGCACCTACACTTGCCCCCAGAAATGTTGTCAGCAGCAGCAGCCAACACAGCGCGCTACCAGTAGTTAGCCGGAAACTTGGGGGCACAGACGCAGTCGGCGGAGGCCTCGCCGCCGAATGCATGGTTGAGGTGGTGACATGGTAGATCTCCAGTGGGTCGAGCTAGAGCAGCAGCACCGCCACAAAGCTCTCCAGCATGTCTCACTAGCGGCGTCTGCCCTGACCACCGCCATACCCCTCTGTGCCGACCACGCTCGACGGCCCTGCCCCCATCAAAATTGCCAATTGGACAGACACGTCCAAGTAGATCCGGGCAAAAAGACCGCTGGATTCGGTAAAGGAGGCCGAAACGAATCTTGCCGAAATTATCAAGCTAGGAAATGGAGGGCGAGCTGCCACACCGAAACGGAACCCCATTGCCGCTGTCCTTGTGGCCGCGTTGTCTGCCAGTCTGAGGCGGTGGCTGTGAGGTGAGGGGAGCCGTGGGGAGGGGGCGCACAGTGACTGCTAGGATACTCGGGCCTGGGGAGGATGAGTCGAGAGACCCGACGTTGGTCCACGTCACCTTACGGAGCTCTGCTTCCGACACGAGCACCACTCCACCCGTAGCCGCCGCCTCATACTCAAGCTCTGTGCGTCGACGTCGCAGGAGGGGCGGTGCGCTTTGCGGGGAGTCGCGTGCGGGAGGGATGGGGCGTTGGCCGGGGCGACGTGGTGACAGATGTGAAGGAGATGGGGAGCCGGGGTCGGATCCAGTTTCTTGCCGCCGGTCCCTATGCCGGTGGCGTCGCAGGCGGGGTGGTGCGCTAGCGGCGATGGGGCGGAGCGTTGGCTGAGCGATGGATTTGTGGATAAGGGTGACAGTGGGGGTATGAGCGGGGCGGGGCAGGGCTGCCGGAGCGGAGCAACGCCACTGCAGGGCTGAGCGGGGCAGGGCTGCCGGAGCGGAGCAACGCCACTGCAGGGCTGAGCGGGGCCGGCCGGCGGCGCTGCCGGCGCGTTGTCGGGCGGAAGGTGCACGGGGGCGAGGATGAGGGTGGGGCGGGCCCCATCTGTCGATGTCGAAATGGTGCGCAGAGCAGGGCGGGGGTAGGCAGGCCCCATCTGTCGGCGCTGAAATGTGAGACCGGCGGAGATCATTGTCAGCCGTTTGATGGAGATCTAAGGGTCCAAATTCAAAGTTGGCAGAAAAGCTAGATTCACCAGATGCAATTTTTATTGGAGCAGAGATATGGCAGATTATAAACATTGGAGAGGAGCAAAGTTAGTTAGAAAATAACTTGGAGATGCAAGAGACAAAAGGAAGGACATTCAATTTCACAAAAAGAGTATGAATCCAATTCAGGTTCTAGTTCGAGTCAGACTCTAAGAACAATTTACGCTAAAACAGATGCCTAGGTCGCATACGAATTTCATTTTGGACGTTATATATATCAAAAGCAAATGAGATATGCATTTCAATAGATCTAATCCCATGTCGAAACGCTTACTAGATCTTTAGGTATCGCTGAAATAATATGACATTGAGAATCTATCAGGGTGTTGTGATACTATCTTTTAGTTTTTAGACCATGTATCTTTCTTAGGCCCATTAGTATTAGGGTTTGTCACCTATAGACGCTCTAACATCTATATAAACAGTAGCTGCCATCATTAGGGAGAGGTCTTAGTTAGTTTTCATATGTTATAAACAATTTCACCATTTGACGAATTGTTGGATTTCAACTTCTTAAGTTTAATTCAGATTTCGCAATTGAGTTGCGTTCTTTCTTGTTCTTACTTTTTTTTTTTTATTCACAGGCTAATATTAGCCTTCTTAACGGGCTCAATCATGTGTGCACGTGTTAGCTTCATGACATTTGAAGTCCTCTAAAAGAAATAAATTGATTTTGATGATTGAGTGGACACCATAGGTGACGGTTATGTTGTAGGTACCATCCCGCTAATTCTATATCAACATGGTAGGCTTCCTCGATGGATGATAAGGATGATCCTTAAAAGAGGAGTTGTCGGGCGTTGGAGGACCAAGGCTAAGGTCTAACTAGAGAGTAACGCCGATACTATTAATGGGACAAGGTCATTTGTCTTCTGTCATATAAGTGTTAGAAGGTGTGAATGCTTCTTAGATCCACGGAAAGCACTAAAGATGGCAGAGAAAGCGAAGTCGAAGGCCGGAGCTCAAGACCAGCTGAAGATTCTCACCGGACAATCCAGTGAGGTCATCGAACAGTCCGGTGAACCCTGAAGGAGCCAGTCCAAATAGATGTGCTCTTTGGGGTCAAGAAAGATCAGCCACCAGACAGTCCATTAGTGCAGTGACCGAACAGTCCGATGAGTCAGGAGCTGAAGTCTAGAGAAGATGTCTCTAGGAGTCTAAAAGTGAAAGTCACCGAACAGTCCGGTGAAGGTATGCATCAGACAGTTCGATGTCCTATGGATTGAATTTCAGAGAGAGTGTTTCCCTGCCGAGGAGGAAGAAGGGTCACCGAATAGTCCGGTGGTCCATTCAGCGGATAGTCTAGTGATTGCATAAAGCAGTCAGCTTTATGACATCATGTCCCAACAGTTATTTCTGAGCTTGGAGCCTATTTAAATCGTGGAGAGAAATGTTTTCCAATGTGCCCTTGATCAGAATTACTAGAGCCAAGTTATAAGAGGCTAAGGGACACTACCAAGAGAGCACATTGTAAGATTAAAGATCTTTGGTGGTAGTAGGAGAGTGATAGGGAGCATTCATACATTTTTACAGCTTGTAGGGCTTGAGAGGAGTGATCTTTGTCTATTACTCTTAGTGTGGACAGCCTAGACCGACTAGGAGTCGGTGCTCGAGCTTTCGAGGAGATTGTGAAAGACGACGCCAAGTTTGTACGCAGTTTCAAGTCTTCCGCTCGAAAGAGACAACAAGAGGGAGCGCTCGAGCCTTGGAGGCTTGCTCTAGCATTTGGGTATAGTGTGTTACAGCTGGGCCGTCGGTGCCTTCACTCCAGGAGTGAAGCGTACCCTTGTGAGCATCATTCTCGAAACGACGGAACGGATCGGGACTCCAACGAAAGTGGTCCAACGAGGATTAGAGAAAAGCACCTACCTTTCGGGACCTTGGGAAAAATCACTGAGCAGTCTCTATCTCTCTCTTTACTTACAACATTTACTTACCGTTGAGTAGTGTGATAGGTTGTTCTTTAATTTCTCTTGATGGCTATCATGCTAGTGCTTAGCTGTTATTTTATTATCACTAGCATTGTTAGGGGTCTTGACGTAATAGAATTGTTTAGGTTTGTTTTTGTTGCGATCGAGTCTTATTGTTTTAGTTCGTAGCGAAATTAGTTATATAATTTCACTGATTCAACCCTCCTTTTCGATGTTCTCGATCTTTACAAGTGGTATCAGAGCCAAGTGCTCATTTTCGGGCTTCACCACCTTGAGTAAAGATGCCAAACGTGATGGAGACTCTGTCCGTATTCGATGAGGACGATTACTCTTATTGGAAGGCTCGCATGCAAGTCTACCTAGAGTCAGTCGACGGGAAAGCGTGGCATGTTACTAAGAATGCTACGAATGAGAATGAGAGACTTGATCTCATTTTCATTAAATTCAATGCAAAGGCTAAGAATGCCATGTTTGGATGTATCTCTAAAAATATTTTCTCTAGAATTAATGCATCTTCTACCGCGCATGAGATATGGATTCAATTACAAAACATCCATGAGGGCTCCTCCAAAGCCAAGAAAGAGTATTACTATGTTCTTGAGAACAAATATTATTCCATCACCATGCTACCACATGAAAAAGCTAATGATATTTATTCTCGCTTATATGTAGTGGTGGAGGAGATCAACGCCTTAGGCCTAAAGGACAAAATTGATGATGTAGAGATCATGAGAAAGCTCTTGAGGATGTTGCCACCATGCTACAACTCCATCGTCACTTGTCTCTTCCAAGCCAACTTGGCTATTCTCACCGTTGACGTTATGCTTGGCAAGCTCATGGCCTATGATAGATATATGTTGGGCAGCTTCACCGACTCTCAATTGCCCAAGAATCTTGCATTTTAAGTTAATCAAGAATCTTTTAATGGCAAAAACAAGAAGAAAAAGGTGAAGAAAGATGAGGATGAGGAGAGCGATAATGAGGACCTTGCGCTCTTGATGAAGAAGCTATTTCGCAAGGAAAGACCCTCATCTTACAAGAGAAACTCTGGGTGCTTTAATTGTGGCAAGAAATACCATTTCGCTAAAAAGTGTTCGAAACCCAAGATGAAGAGCAAAAAGGAAGCCTCTAGCGAGAGTGATGATGAAGAATGCATGCCAAAGAGGAAATTCAAAACGAAGTTCATTATCAAAAAAGAGAGCAAGAGTAAGGAAAAGAAGAAGTCCTCGCACAAAGCCTATATTGTCGGTGAGTGGCTCACTATTGATGATTCGGACTTTTCATCTTCTAGTAAAGAAGAGCTCACGCGTATTGCCATGACAAGCTCCACCAATGAACTTCCATCACCTCCACTATGCTTGATGGCTTGAAGGTGTGAGGGCTTCATTGATGAGGATGATGATCTTGAGTAAGAAGAGGAGAGCTATGATGAGGAGGATGATGGACCGAGCTATAATGATCTTGTCCTCTTCTTTGAGAAGGCCAACAAGACTATCATCAAGAAGACCAAGAAGATCGAGGTTGTGACCGAGGAGCATGAAGCGGCGGTATTCAGAGTTCGAGAGCTTGAGGGGGAGCTCAATGCACTTAAGCACTCTTATAGTGTTCTACGTGAGTCCTATGAGGATCTCAAAGCGAAGCACGTACAGCTAACTAAGAAGCATAATGCATTGGTGCGCTCCCATGAAGCTCTTGATCTTGACTCTCTACTTAACTCTTCTAAGAATTTAAATGAAGCTTCTACTTTTTGCAATTTAACCCTCTCTAAAGAGAGTACTACTCTTGAGCTATCTATTTTGAAGCAATATATGAAGCTCAAGGAGGAGAGAGAGGCCATGATGGATGCATTCGAGTGGCTTACTAGAGGAAGGCAAATTCAAAAAAAAATCATAAGCAAGAACCACATCAACAACCACAACCACAAGGGCTTAGGACCATATTCTTCCTCTATCAACATCATTGGCAACTAAGATGAGATCCTCGAATAGACAGTCCTGCTAATGGCGAATCATTACTATTGTGAGAAGTGTTTCATTGATAGTCACTGCTTCAAGGATTGTTCCATGATGAGCGAGCCTAAGATTATGCCTAACGCTAACCTTTTCTATAAGGATGTGCACTACAAGCTTTTTTGGGACAAGGATAGAAAAGTAAAGGCCAAGCCGCTCGGACCACCAAATGACAAGAGGACAATCAAGAAGATTTGGGTCTCCAAGATGATCTTGGACCGAGAGAAAAAGTCTAATCTCTCTTGGATTCCCAAGAAGAAGTGAGAGAGCCTAAGTGATGGACCGTGAAGTGAATTGAAGATTCTGAAAGTCCACTACATGATGATCGAGCTTCAACACCAGTCTACTCTTCAAAGAGGTTATTCTTGTACATAGTAGAATAGGTTTCTTTTCTTGCAATGCATGGTAGATAGGACTCTTCTTGGACTAATGTTTGCACTATCATGCATCATATGTAAAAAGATAAAAGAAAAAAAAAATTAGATCGGTGCCTAACCATCTTGAGATATTCATATCCATGGGGGAAGAGCTTGAGAAGGTGGTTTGGCTATCTCAAGGCAAAGTGGCAGCATATCGTGAATAAGCTTTAGATGGGTCAAACTTGACACCGAATAGGTTTCTTTATGTAATATCCTTAATTTGCTTGCATCTATATGACATGCTCTAAATTCTTTTACATTAGACTAGCTTGTTTGCATGTGTTGCATATAGAAACCACGGAGCAAGCGTGTTACTCTATGGAAAAGTGACTACATTGTCCATATGGATTCACATACTCCACAAAGAGTAATCAAATCAATATTGTGAGCTTCATGCCCATTGAATCCTGTGCATCTTCGTGAGTTATCTATTTGCAAAGGAGTGTTTAAGAGTTTTCTTTCTAGACAAGTATGTTGTTTATTTGGTTCTTTGGTGAGGACACTTGAAGTCTAGAAAGAATTCCTTGATTCTGCATTTCCTTGACGTCACCAGACATTATGGCGTCATCATCGAACATTCCGGTGACTATATATTGGATCAGTCACTTTTCAAAATTGAACAGACACCGGACATTCTGGCAGTATCACTGGACAGTCTAGTGACTAGAAGAGAAAGGGGATGCCTCTCTGGAATTAGAATTCTCTAGACACTAGGCAGTCCGGTTCTTTGTAGTCACCGAACAATTTATTTGGACTGGACAGCCCGTTGATTTATTTGATCGGTGCAATCTCAGCCATCTGTTTTGATTTCATTTAATCTCGGCCGTTGTTTTGTTTATGACCTAACCGCACATTCGTTTCTCCTTGTGTTCCAAAAATCATGCGTGTTTCACTTCCGATGCCGATCGTCTCACCGCCTCCGTCGCCGCCTGGCCGTCGCGTGCCTGTGTGCCTCCCCGCCGCCCGTCTTCGGCCGCTGCGCTTGCGCTCGCTCTCGCCGTCGTGCCGATCTACCAAGCCGCATTGTCTTGCCTCGCGCGCACGCCGCCCTGCCTACTCCCGTGAGCCCTAGCAGCTCCGTCGCCGCCGTGCCTCGCCGCCGCGTCGCCGCCTCGCCACTACTCTGCCACTGCTCGCTGTCAGTCGAGAGAATTCCACCGTGCACTTTCTGAGTCGACACCACTTGCTTCTCCATTACGGGAGAATTCCTTATTTGACCCTAAAAAAGTCACCGCCTCCTTCTTTGGCCTTTTTTGTTTTGAACTTCCCTATCCAGATAGAATTTCATCTTTCATTCCTTTTTGTTTTGAACTTCCGTTAGTTTAGACCTTTAACAGTGTTAAATATGGGACCAAATAACCATTTTACCCCTCCCATAAAATGAACCACCACAATTTCAGTTTTAATTTGTTAAAAATTAACACTATCATGTTTTCATGTTATAATATAGTATATGTTAAAAAAATTAACAATGTTATGATTTTATTTTGAAAAATAGTGCACCATCAAATTATCATAAATACAAGTTGAACTTGTGGTGGTTCATTTTTTGAGAGGGGTAAAATAGTCATTTGACCCCATATTAACACCGTTGGTGGTCTAAATTTTGTCCAAATAAGGAAGATCAAAACAAAAAGGGCCAAGGAAGGAAGAGGTGACTTTTTTAGCCCAAAAAAGGAATTTTCTCTTCTCCAAAACCCTCGTGGGGTTTTAGCCTTTTGGTGATCGGTTACTCTTCCAGCGATTTTCGGCACTTCTCCTGTGGGGTATCGTGTTTTATCAGTTTCATTTCATCAGAAATGCCTCGCATGCATTGTTTGTTAATTAATTGCAAAAAATTGTATAAATTGCTTAAAGGTCTCACCTTTTACTGCCAATTGACATGATTAGGTGACAATTTTCTATACTTAGTGCCATATTAGGTTATTGCTTGCATATTTGAGTATGGCATCCTTGATTCCACCGCTAAGACTTCATTTAGAGTCGCCCACCTTTTGTGCTTACAACCTATATTTATTCCTATGTGGTGTAGTGACAGTTGGACAGTGGGCCAGAATCAGTGGCAGTTCAGAGGTCTTGATCAGTCCAAATTTCTCTTGGATGGCTTAAGAACCAAGCTCTTAATCCTATCTTGTGCAATGACAGCTTGTCAGTTGAGCTTTAGAGTCAGTTGTTCTTGAGACAGTTGTTAGTATGGACAGGCAGAGACTGAGTTCAGAAGAGAAGGGAAAGGGCAAGATAGTTGAGCCTAAGAAGAAGAAGAAGAAGTAGAGGACAGGCGACCCAGAGTGGGACAAAGCCCTAGCCGCTGCAGTGGCGGATGTTCCGCCACACAGGAGGTCTGGTGCTTGAGGATTGAAGGTTTTGAGTCTTAGGGGGAGTTGATGAGGTCGACCCGACAGAGAGTGACGATCACTCCTCTTATAGCAGTGGTGCAGCCGCAGAGAGTTCCTACCAGTAGGCAGTTGAGAACCGTGAAGGCAGAGACAGCCCAGCGGAGTTCACAACAGAGGACACAGAGATATCCACATCAGAAGACTGGAGTCTATGAGGTGTGCACTGCTAGAGCCAAGAGAGCTCGATGGGCCATGGGCAGGATTGCAGAGGTAGAGGTTGATTTGCTGAAATTGAAGGGCTCGGCTATCAAGGCCAAGAGGAGAATTGATTTCACTGCTTGGATCCTCGCTGGTAGACATGCGGATGCTGGTCAGTTTTGGACAGTACTACAGCGGAGGATCTATGAGGCCTATAGGAGGCAGCTTGCCACTAAGAGCAAGAGCTTAGTGTTTGCTACACACCGCCAATGTTCTTTAGAGGTACTGAGCAGAGGAGCTGAGATAGATATAGAGGAGCATATTGCATACCTTTCAGGTTTGATAGAGTTGGTCACCCAGCGGTTGAGGTTCAGTGAGGAGGTTGTACTGGAGTTCTATGCCTCACCGTGGATCTCCCCCAATAGGTCTTATCTCTAGTTCATCTATCGAGGGGAGCCACACTGGTTTGAGAGATCCGATGTCATTGCTGCTTTAGAGTTTGTATCTTCTGAGACACGGATCCACGCTCTGGCTCATCCGAATTTCTGGCCACCGTATCACCTGTTTGGAGGGATGGAGCCGAACGATGAGAGACTGAGTATTGCGTACCCGCCATCACATAGGGGCATTACTCTAGGCACCCTCTGAGGTTGACACATGAGGCATGAGTCTTAAAAGGGTTGCTGGGCAGGACGATAGCCTCGAGAGCTGGCTACAGAGAGCATGTTATTATTCTACATCAGTGGTTGCTCTGCTACTTGCTGAGGCATGAGGCTTTTAATCTGACTGATTTGCTGCTAGCACAGATGGAGGATGTTATATATGAGAGGAGTGGCGCTCGACAATTATCTTTTTCCCCTTACATATATCTGTTGCTGAGCAGAGCCAAAGTTATGACTGAGGAGGAGTATACAGCATTGCCAGAGATCATCACCTCCTTCAATCCAGCTGAGCCATCTGACTCCAAGGTTCTTCGCGTATCGGCTTCTCAGATACCCCTGTAGGAGAGGAGACCACAGCCTCGAAGGATGTTGAAACTGAGGCTCCGGAGAGAGCACAGCCGAGAGCTGGGAGCATTGAGGCTTTAGGTCAGACCGAGACTCTGACCTCTCATGCTACACTTGACCTTGCTCTTGCTACCAGGTTAGATGCTATTCAGGCAGAGCAAGTGGAGCAGAGGAGATACTGAGAGGAGCAGGATAAGCGCATTCGCCGAGAGAGAGCCGAGTTTCAGGAGAGGATCCGACTCGAGCGCCTCCAGATTGAGGAGCGGCTTCGGATGAAGAGAGAGCTTGCTGAGGAATGGAGACGGCAGGACAAAGAGTTTTATGAGACGTCGTAGCGCTCTCAGTTGAAGATGGCAGCGACCATATCTTATATGTCTGCCGGGTTTGGAGCTTTTGCATCATATCTCCAGGGGATCGGTATGCCACCATTGCCTGCATTCCCATCGACTATGCTACCGAGTCCCTTGCCACTACAGCTTCAGCTGACAGCTCCTCAGCCGTAGTATTCGTCAGTTCACAACAGATCTTCAAAGTCAGCAGCAGCAGCCCACTTTCACAACTCTGCTCTCTGTCCCGCTTTCACCGTTTGTACCATTTGGGGCAGTCAGCACTTCTATGACTACTAGTGGTGTTAGTGTACCTGTTATCTCATCTCAGTTCTCTCTAGTTTCCTTGTACTCTATGTCGACACTATTTGCATCAGCTGAGCTTAGAGTTTCAGTTTCGACATTTGAGTCAGAGACGGCTGTTGGTAGTTCTTTGTTGGCGCCTAGAGTTCTATCTTTTGAGTCTACTGCAGTCGATTCAACGACAGTTGAGCCACCGCCTGAGTCTTCACAGCTTGAGCCTTCTACCTCCGGCTCCGAGCAACCTGGAGTTTCAGATGTAGCTATTTTGATCGAGGCAGGATATTCAGCAGAGGAGGCAGCTCAAACCCTTGCCAACTTAGATCAGCCAGCTTCAGTTGATGACACGGAGCCCTCCTCGACGTCTTCCTCCAGTTTGAGCGTCTTTAATGATTCTGGGCAGCCTGGAAGAAACGTGTCAGCAGCAGCAGCCGAGCCAACTTCAGAGGAGCAGTCACCGACCGTCACTGCACCCAACTCTTCAGCCGCGCAGGATTAGTCATTCTTGTAGGAGCTTGGGTGAGAGACTTGTGGTGTATCGCCTTTTGAGTGGCTAGCTGTCTAGGGGGAGACCGTGGATGGATAGTTAGGGATTTTAGATCTTATTTGGCGGATTTAATTGGCTCTTTTGTGTTATTTTGATGAGCTTGTGTTTCATTCGACTCTTTTAGCTCATTGGAATGCACTTGGTTTTGTCTAAACCCGTGGATTCATTTTGTATGGCTTCTAGTGCTTTATCTGTTTTGCAGGTTCCTTTGTGCATGTGCGCTCCCGTCTGATTCTCTATCGTGCACTATTCTTTGTCAAACCAGTGTTCTCTCTCTGTATTTGCTTCTTTGGTGCCATCTTTTTGTCTGATTAGAAGACAAAGTGGGAGAGAGCTACCAAACAGGGAAAGAACCAAAGGAGAGTGATGCTTCCTACCCAAGACAAAGGAGAGGAACTCTTGCAAAATTTTTCTGAGGAGTCATCAAGGTAATGGTGTAAGTGTTCTTTCGAGATGTGTTTAATTTTCTATTTTCTTTCATCTTGTTTGAGCTGTTTGTAGGTACTATAGTTGTCATCAATTATCAAAAAGGGGAAGATTGTTAACTTCATGATCTTTGAAGTCTCTTAAAAGGTATGAATTGATTTTGGTGATTGAGTGAACACCAAAGGTAACGGTTGTGTTGTAGGTACTACCTCACTAATTCTACATCAATATGGTAGACTTCCTCTGTGAATGACAAGGATGATTCCTAGAAGAGGAGTTGCCGGGCGTTGGACGATCAAGGCTAAGGACTAGCTAGAGACTCCATAAGAAAGTCAGTACTATTAAGAGAGGTAAAGTCATTTGTCCCCTGTCATACAAGTGTTAGAGGTGTGAATGCTCTTTAGATCCTTAGAAAGCACTAAAGATGGCAGAGAAAGTGAAGTCAAAGACTGAAGCTTTAGGCCAGCTGAAGATTCAGTCACCGGATAGTCCAGTGAGGTCATCGGACAGTCCGGTGAACCCTAGAAGCCAGTCCAGAGAGAGATGCAATTTAGAGTCGAGGAAGATCAGTCACCGGACAGTCTGTCAGTGCAGTGACTGGACAGTTTGGTGAGTCAGGAGCTGAAGTCAAGAGAAGATGTCTCTGAGAGTCCAAAAGTGAAAGTCACCGGACAGTCAGGAGTTGAAGGTATCCGATGTCCTATGGAATGAATTTCAAAGAGGATGTTTCCCTAGCCGAGGAGGAAGAAGGGTCACCGGATAATACGGTGGTTCAGTCATCCGATGATTGCATAAGGCAGTCAGCTTTATGACATCACGTCTCAGTGGTAGTTTCTGAGCTTGGAGCCTATGTAAACCGCAGAGGGGGATGTTTTTCAGTGTGCCTTTGATCAGAATTGCTGGAGCCAAATTGTGAGAGGTCAAGGGGCACCACCATAAGAGCACATTGCAAGATTGGAGATCGTTGGTGCTAGTAGAAGAGGGATAAGGAGCATTTATACACTTCTAGAGCTTGTAAGGCTTGAGAGGAGTGATCTTTGCCTATTACTTTTGGTGTGGGCAGCCTAGACCGGCTAGGATTCGATGCTCGAGCTTTTGAGGAGATTGTAGAAGACGAAGCCAAATTTGTATGCAGTTTCGAGTCCTCGCTCGAAAGGGATACCAAGAGGGAGCGCCTGAGCCTTGGAGGCTTACTCTAGCACTTATATTGTGTGCGACAGCCGAGCCGTCGGTGACTTCACTCCGAGAGTGAAGGTTACCCTTGTGAGCATCGTTTCGGGAATGACGGGAGGGACTGGGACTCCGATGGGGGTGATCCAACAAGGATTAGGAGAAGATGCCTAAGTTCTGAGACCTCGAAAAAAAATCACTGAGCATTCTCTGTCTCACTCTTTATTTACCGTATTTACTTACCGTTGAGTAGTGTAATAGGTTGTTCTTTGATTCCTCTTGGTGGCTATCGTGCTAGTGCTTACTTATTGTTATTTCCTTATCACTAGCATTGTTACGGGTCTTAACCTACTAGAATTGTTTAAGTTTGCTTCCGTTGCGATCGAGTCTTATAGTTTTAGTTCGTAGTGAAATTGGTGCTATAAGTTAACCGATTAAACCCCCCTTCTCGGTGTCTTTGATCCTTACATCACGCTTGATAACCAGAAGAGAAGTGGTGCTGCGATTGCGAGGTTCAAATATTGTTGATTTGAGGCCGATCGATTGTGTGTCGCATCTCCACCAAATCGAGAGCTACCACAACCTGACGGAAGATCGAGAACCACGTACACATCATGGCGGGACCACCATTGTCGAAGCTCCAGGCCAACTGCTGGGGCGGCGCTGAGCTCAGGGCCGTTGCGATGAGGTCATGCCCCAGCGTGGGTACTCCTTGGCCTCTCTCCTCGATAGACACGCCTGCTTCTCCGCCATCGGTTCCTCAGGCTGCCCTTCTCCGAGGACCTGGCCATATGTCATGGGACCTCCAATTTTCATATTTGACTGGATCATGCCACTGAACTGTTGTCTTCATGTGTTAAGGTGCTGCTTCTGATGGGTAATGTTTTATATGTGTATTTGACTCTGCAGGGCATAAGCTGTAGAGGATCAAGTTGAAGAAGACTTGTCTGCTAGGAGCACTTGTCATGATTATTCATATGTGAAAGATGTAAGAATGATGACTGCTTGTTTGGCAACTTCTGATATAACATTGCATTAGGATGTTTGATCAACTAGAAATACCTGGCTAATTTTTTGACCTAATAATCATTATACTGAAACTGCAGCATGACATAAATTTCAGGGGGAAGATGAGTTCGCAATGATTTATATGTTTCTGATTCAGTTCCTTCTCATCCTGCTAGCCACGCTTTTGACGTTGATACTGAAATTAAACTTGATGAAGATAGTATAATAAAAGTGTTTATTGATACAGCTGCAATGAACTATAGGTGAGTAACCTATCCTGATTTCGATGGCTATGATAGGCAATGAGTGGAAGAATGATGGCAGGTTATGGTTTTGATATTCCTTATTTTCTTTTGATATTTTTGCAATGTCAAAAGCAATAAAGCATACAGGAATGGTAGCCAAACGATTATTGCAATTGATGTATTATATTAACTTTTGCAGCATCGATTTCTTTTTGTAATTATTGTGAAAGGA
>BCLH01003012.1:0-18361 GCA_001602315.1 Zoysia pacifica
ACGGTTATAATTACACCAACGGGACGGTTGTCAGAGCACGTCTGGCAGGCGACGTGACGCGGGCACACGAACCGCCGCATCCACAACACCATCCGATCGAGAATTCAAATCAACCGCTCGGATCGACCGACGGTTCGAATTCTCGGACGGCCCGATTGCCCTTCGCGTGGAGGCGCGGGAGCCGTCTGATCCCCGTAACCGCAACGTCGGGTTCAAACACGGGGAGGCGATCGAATGAAACCCCCCCGCACTTGGCTGGCCGACAGCCAAGGCCACCGGAGGGCCGAACCATACGTTTAGGCGCTGATCACAGCTAAACCTAGGCGCGACGCTGATCATGGGCAGGAACCGCATCGAACCGGTCCGACATAGGCGTCTCACTGAACGAAAGACCGAGAACGACCTCGGCCCGACCTCTAAGGTCGGAACGATACGTGCACGCAGAACGAAACCCTTTGCGATCAACCAATTGGCAGCCGAGGCCACCGGGCCAAGCCAAACGATCGGACGCTGATCATGACCTCGGTCTAGGCGCGTCGCCGACCACGGACCGCGCCTCGAATCCAGCTCTCCAGACGCCCTACCAAGCGTAACGACCGGGATCGACCTCGGTTCGATCGTAGCCATCGGCACGATGCCTGGCCAATTCCTCGGGTCGCTTTGGGACCGGGTGACGACCCGGCGGAGCGGTTCCGATAAAATCAACCGCCAACGAAAGGTGATCCGCATAACGATCCAGCCCACGACCGTCCTTTTGGATCGCCCGAGGGCTCGGGGGCTACGCCCTATGGGCGCGCTCGTGCGCACCCATAGTAACTTGACGAACTTTCGGAATGATTCAGCCCACGACCGACCCTTTGGATCGCTCGAGGGCTCGCGGGCTACGCCCTATGGGCGCGCTCGTGCGCACCCATAGGAACTTGACGAACTTTCGGAACGACCAGCCTGACGCCGCCTCAATCAAAAACCTCGAAGCGGCATCGGGCTCGGGGGCTACTGTCGGGATCACGTACCTCGAGTACCTAACAGATCGCACTCCAACGTGAGAAAATCGGGGGTCGGATGACACGGGCTCCGACCCCTCCGCGACGACCTACGACAGCTATCTCATAGCCGCGCAAGGGCGCGAAGACCCTGGGCTCCGAGGATCAACACCCGGGAGCGACCCCCAGGAGGCAGGTACCGTGTTATGGTATATTTACTCTGGGGACCAGCTGCCATCCGTCCCGACGAGACAGGACGAGATTCACCCCGGCGACACTCCAGCAAAAAGCTGCGACGACTGCCAGACACGATGGGACAGCACTGTAGCTAGCACAGTAGCGCCGGACAGGTACCACGGTACCCGCCGACGTGCCCGACGCGACGGGTCATGACCGCGCCTGGACGAAACGAAGTGATGTCGACAACGATGGAAGGGTCCACCTGTCGGCGAGACGGCAGGATCGCGTAGGACCTATTGCATGTAACCTCAGGGCTCTTCTTATATAAAGAAAGGCCCGGGGAGCGATAG
The DNA here is from genome assembly GCA_001602315.1 of Zoysia pacifica. Lineage (NCBI taxonomy): Eukaryota > Viridiplantae > Streptophyta > Magnoliopsida > Poales > Poaceae > Zoysia > Zoysia pacifica. The sequence goes on from BCLH01003012.1 coordinate 1,514, forward strand.
AAAAGAAAGTGGAACACCACATCAAGCACACCCCGACTTTCTCACACCCAGGATCCTCCCACGAAGAGAGGCCCCTATCTTGTAACGTTGTTCTTGAGATAATTCGCTCTCTGGACGTAGGGTATTACACCACTCGGGTGGCCCGAACCAGGCGAAAAACCCCTTTGAGTCTACCTCAGACTAGGCCGTATCGAATCCGAAGGCATACCGTCCCTCACGATCATATCTTTACTGTGTCAGTGATCAGAACGTCGACAGTAGCGATGCTTTTTTCGCTTTTTGTTGGTGGGATAGGAAACTGCGTACGTACTGTGTCGTGTGCTCGCGACGAGATGCGGACGGAGACTCGTCGGTTTTATAGCTCTTTTGAATTTTTATGGCCTCAAATTCATCAAAGTCACAAGATTCAGGTCATAAAAAAAAATAAAATCTAGAAGAAGAAAAAAACTCACGTTCTAAAGAGGATTGAACAATGGACTCCCGCAGCGACTCCCTCCCGTAACACAATAAAAATGGTTTTAGATAATGTTTTGGTCATTGAAAATTATATAATTATATTTTTTTCAAAAAATACTTTTATAAAAATATACATATATCATTTTTTTATAAATATTTTTAGAAAAAATAAGAGTTAAAATTGTGTTTTAAAGATTGTTCACGTGACCGGAGGGAGTATGTAATTAGTGGGACCGGCGACGGACACGGGCCGTAATCAAACGTGGGCTAAGGCCTTTCTCTGGCCCAGCCAACGAAGGTCCGTGGAACGCGTTGTTGCCTTCCTGATCAGCCCATGGCAGAGGTCATGGCGACGAAGATCCAAGCTGCCGTTTGGTGCTAGTGCCATCACCATGGGCCTATTCCAGGTTGGGCTCAATCTTCAAAATTTTGTGGAAACTGTTCCCCCACCATCAACAATGTGAGCTCGTAGTTTGGTGCTAGTGCCATCACCATGGGCCTATTCCAGGTTGGGCTCAATCTTCAAAAATTGTGGAAACTGTTCCCTCACCATCTGTGATACTTTTAGATTTTTGCAAGTAGAAACAATGTGATTCGTAAATTTATCATTAGTACCATATTTTATATACATATGGCTCTATATGTCATTTACATATATGGCAATATAATAAAAAAACCAACAATTCCAGTCGCAAATTATTAAATTTTTTTCAGCGATGTAGCTGCAAACTTTGTAATAATCAGAGGCTATGTGCGGCAACGTAGAGATCGGAAACTATTTGTATTTTCTAAAAAAACAAAGGTGTGGCAATTTGATTACAAAAGATGATTTGTTACATTTCTTCTGCGCGTCTAAAAGCTGGACAGTATGTGCTCCCGCAACATGAGCGCGGCTGGTTAACAACAACAATTACCCAAAGGGTTTTATATCACCTCATGATCGATCGATGTACAAGTGAATGCATTAATCCATCACCGGTTCATATATTACAAATCACCAAGTACCAGAAGCTCTCCTAATTAACAAGATAGACCTCCATAAACATTACCAGAGATCATCCCCATACCCTCTCGCTCACCACAAAATCAAACCACTCATCTGTCTCGGCTGATAGAGAGATCACAGTTGTTCTGATCTGTGGAAGGAACGGAGCAGTGGTCTTAAGATGATCCAGAGAAGGTGTCGAAGATGGTGGTGTGCAGCGGGTCGCTGAGGTGGGTGGCCCAGTTGTTGAGCGGTCCCTTGCCGGTGGCGGCGGCCTGCACGGCGAAGCCGAGGAAGGCGACCATGGCGAGGCGCGCGTGCTTGATCTCCGCCAACTGCAGCCGCTCCTTCTTCTCAGGGTCGGACGCCAGGCCGAGCGGGTCGAAGTAGGAGCCGCCGGGGTAGATCCTCTTCTCTGGGTCGAGCTCCGCGTTGCGCTGGAACTCGATGTAGCCGATCACCAGGACCTCGATCCAGATGAGCGTCGAGATGGAGAACGGCAGCGGCTGGCCCAGGTACGATGACCCCTCCACCAGCTCCACCTGCCATCGCGTCCACGAGATGGTTTTGTATGTGTAACTGTGTTGTTCATATGCACATATCGGGGCTCGATGGATGCGTGCAGTTAATTAGCATTCGCAAGGACGACGTACCTTGCCAGCGTCCTGCCAGGTGACGCCGGTGAGCCACTCGACGGAGAGGGCGCCGAGGGTGCCGAGCATGGCCCAGCGCCCGTGGATTAGCTCGCACTCGCGGAACCGCTGGAGGCCGAACACCTCGCTGTATGGCTGGAACGGGGTGGACTTCACGTCGGAGCTCTCGAACCGGGTTCCGATGACCTCTCCGGCCAGGTTCTTGGCCAGGTTCTGGTCAAGCGAGTCCAGGTCGAACTGCAGGTACTCCACGGGCTTCCCGAGCCCGAGCGGGTCGAAACCGTAGTCGCCGACTAAGGACCCGTCGAGGTAGTCCGGCGCCACCGCGCCGGGGAACCACAGCGGCCGGTCGGACGACGTCGTCTTCGCCACCTTCTTCGGGGCCGCCTGCTTCTTCTTGCCGAACCCGAACCCGAACCGCGCCATGATGCGCCCGTTCTGCGGCACCGGGTTCGCCAGGCGGGTCCCGAGGAACGTGCTCGCGGCGGCGGCCACGGACGTCGCCATGGCTGCTCCTTCCTTCCTCTCCTTGGTGTGACGAGGCTGCGGGTGGTCAGCGTGTCCGGTGGTGGTCTGTGGCGGGGGCTCGTCACGGGGTAGATGCTTATAACAATTTCCAGTTGTTATCCCGTGCCTGGCAGATCGGACGGCTGTGGCGAAGGTGTGATCTATTTGACGGATACGATGGGCCCTCCCTTATCCAGTTCTTATCTGTATGGTCCAAATGGATGGCGAGCTCGCGAAGACCGTTGGGACACGTGGAGGACGGTGATTGGAAGATGACCCTGGATTTTCTTCCGATTCGTGGTCTTCGGAGTGCCTGGGATGGGAAAATATCGGGTGAAATAATCTTGGCCATTTGTGGCTTCGGCCCCGATGCGTGTGAAGCTGCTTTAGGGCTCCTGCTCCTGATTTCAAAATCTAAAAACTTTGTCAAATGCTAAATACTGTTTTTAAATAGAAGTGATTTTTATTTGATTTTATAAAATAATTCTTTAAAATAAATTAAATGTTAAAATTTTAAAAAATTACATTCTTTTGATTTTTATTCTGAAATGATTCTCTATTCTTTCATTCTCTATTCTGATTCTAAAAGTTCTTCATTCTCTATTCTGATTCTAAAAGTTTATCTTAGAGAATCACTTTCAGCTACAATAAAAGAATAAAAGTCATTAAAAGCTGAGAGCTCTAACAAAAAAAACTCTTACACTCTTGAGTGTAACGCTCACTTTTAGATAAAATTAATATCTTCAGCAAAACTGAATTTCATTTTTCCTGGCCCATGGCAGATCGTCCAGAAATGTTGAGCCCTAGGTTTTGAAAAAATAGGCGCAATCCAATCCATAATCTTGCTCAAACAAGTTATTCTGGTGCATAGATTAAAGATCAGGTGGTTTGAATTTTGAGGCTGCAACATATTAGTGTTGCTGATTGATGTTGAATCATGTGGCCTTTCCTTTACCATCTAACATAGAAACACAAGAATCCTTGCTAAAGAAAGGTAAAGTAGTTTCACACAACTGGATCTAGCGCACAATGGCCTTTTCCTCATCTTTCTACCTTATCCTTCATTTGTACAGCCATGGAAACAGCCAAACAGGTAAATTCCTATTAAAAAAAGGACAGGCAAATCCAATGTTAGACACAATAATACCTGTTCACTGACTTCAGTTTCTCAACTTACCACAAGCAAAGATATAAACGTGCGAGTTAAGTTTCTCCGACTGTGAGCAACATTTTATCCCCACATACATCTTCATATATTGTCAAAGAAGCGAAGATACATTTGAATCCAGAGCACAAATTACAATATATGGCCTTCATGGCCTGTTTGGAAAGCAGGAATGTCAAGAAACAATTCAATTCCCACAAGAGAATGTTCCCACACCCCAAAGAGGCCCTTAATTATAAGAACAATCTGGATCCTTTTGAGCGACAGAATAGTATACCACAAGATGAACATAACAAATATGCTCCAAAAAGGGGGGACAATACAGTTTCTCGACTCAGCCTGGATGTAATGTCAGCTCTGTTTTCTGGGAAAGCTCTTTACTGCAAATGCAGAGTTAGTGCCTCATGGAATAAACGTTTCCATCAAATTTCGTGACAGCTTCGTTCGACTTTGGAGTTTCTGATCTTTCTTCTCTCTTCTTCTTTTCCCTGCCAATATAGTTGAATTAGGCAAGTTAGACTCATTGGAATTTTAATAGTCCAATGCAATATAGTAATGGGAAAGAAGTCAATGTAGAGGGAGATAGAAACCAAGAAGTTGGCAGTCCTTCCCAAAAAAGGAAGGATACAAGGGCATAAAGGGGTAAATTTCAGGAAATAAGTGATGTTCAATAACAATTTTATCACGGCCCTAAAATTGAAACACTTTAAATATATTAACAGAGCATCAACACTGAATTACTAAGTCCAATTTTAATGATAGAAAAGGTGAGAGGAAGAAGTGATTACCTAGCAACAAATTCCTTGAGAAGCTCCTTGGCTTGAACCAATTTTGAGAGTATGTTGCGGTACACATCAAGGTCCCTATCCACACTTCTTTTATTGATATTTAGAGCAGCACAAAGCTATTAAGAAATAAAGTCAGTGCCCATAAGTGATTTTAGGACATAACAATAAAAAAAATTCAGATTATTACCAATAACATGTTAATTCTCAAATGCTTGGCTTGAATGTCCATTGTACATTACACAAATACTACTTAGGATGTGCTAGGATACCCACAGACGCTTTTATGTATTGGTGTAGGTTAAAGTTTATATATCGAACGGTGCAGGAATTAAACAAACCAAAACCAAACAGGGGTACTCCACCTGGTAGGATTATACAATTAGACAAGCGAAACCCTACACCTGGTACTCCCCCTGGTAGGTTATACATGAGGTTCTGACCCAAATGAAGGCAGCAGCATCTAGTCACCCAAATATATATTTTTTTTGAAACGATACTCACCCAAATATAGATACAACAAAACAAACAAAGAAATAACAAAAAGTAAGCTCGAAAATGTGATAAACTTAACAGTGACTAATAAAAATGACAATCTGTCATGCCCAAGCACCAAGCAAAAACGTTACGAATATAGATAGGGAAGTGCCATTTACAAGGGAAACCTAATGTACAGTGCAGGAGGCACACCACACTACCAAGGGCATGGCAGGGTCAAAAATTTTAAAAAACTCGGCCTGCAGGGGTAAGACCGCCCCCACGGTATTCGCATAAGAAGAGACCTCTCACGCAGGCTGAGAAAACCCCCGAACCCCTACCCCACCCTCACGCAGGGTCAAAAATTTTGCAGAAGAAAACATATTCTGATTTGGTAGGAACCATAGAAAACACATAAAGGGCTAACATATTTGCTACCATAGCCCTGGAGAAAATAACACTTAAGCAGCCCAAAAAAAGTTGTTTAGGAGAAAAATTACAGCACAAACTACGCAAAGAAGTAAATGAATTACTTTCTCAATAGGAAAACTACATGCATCTTAAAGAAGCCGCAGATGTTAAATATCAGATTCAAATCAGCCCCCGCAGATCTATGATAGGTTTCTTGTTTTTAGCATGTAAAAAAGGAAATATAATCTGGACGAAAATAGCAAATACAGGGGATAAAAGATGATGATTTATAATGGAAAGAACAACCTTGTCTAGTACTGTTGGCTCTGTCGCGTTAGAAAGCTCAAGCAAGCGGAACAACCCAACTGCAAAGAACCGGCTGTAGCTGAAATTTCCCTTGCCCTTTGCCCTTTCTGATATATCTTTTAGAATGCCCTCTATTTCACCATCTCTTGAAGAAAAATCAACTAACGAGTTGCCACTCTGGGAACGTGCCCATTCTTCCATCTTTCGTGCATCAGCTCTGGACAAAGAACATAATAAACACTTAACATTATAGCACCAAAAATAATGTTGTTTTCTAAGGAAAGAAATTTTTATTGATGCCAGAAACAGGAAATTAGTAGCCCAAAAGACAACAAGCTTTGATAAGTGCCAGCTAGCCAAGAAAGAAAAGCAAGCAGTAACAAAAGCATGCAGTAGTAAAGTTTTTGTGAGAAATATATAGTAGGGGTTGCCCCTACTGTGCTAATGCAAAGCACATAAGAATTAATAAAACAACTCTAAGAAAAATCCAGTTTTGATATTCAAGAGTTGAGGTGCAATATATTTCTTCATGCTTTGACAAAAAATGGTTGGAAAGTAATTGAAAGTGTGCAAGCTAAAAACCACGTTTTAAAAGGCACACATGTCGGTTATGAAACTCACCTATACTGCTCAGGGTTTTCATTTAATGCTGTTATATATGCCTTGAAGATAGCATCCTTGTCCTCATCGCTGGAATACCCTTCCATAAGCTGATCGTAGACGGTGACAAAGCCAAGGGCAAACACAGGATCATATCGATAGGTTCTTTTGTATCTCATTAGATGTTGCTGCACCAAAAGTTCTTGTAGGACTGTACTGTAAATGCTCGGGATTGGGCGTTTGTATGACTTGAGGAAGTTCATCTTTGTTTCTGCGACAGTGGGTGGAACATCTGTACAAGATACAAGATGTGAGAATCATTTGAATGTAGGCCGAATGAAACGACAAAAAGGGCTAGAAGCAGAAAGACATGTGAGAATCAGTGGAACTACATGACTATGAAAAAAAATGTTCACCAATTCACTTGCAATCAAATAGCAGGTGAAGGTGATGAGTATAGAAACTTGTTCAAGAAATGGCCAAATGATCAAGAATGAGACAACAACAAGCAACAGTAGTAAGCAGGGATGTCTAATAACAAATTAACAACAGCAGCACTGTTTGTTACAGGTAGATTAAGTTAGAAGTAGCTCAATTCACCCATAAAGCTGTATGTTAGTTCATATTAGCGAAATAATCATGCAGTGGACTAAAAACTGCACGATTAACATCATTCCCTTTTTTAGATAAAATCGTACTCATCCAGACTCAGTAAAATTTGTTAGAGCATTTTCTGAGTGATAGCAGAGCAAAGTGGAACTGTGATCCTGATCAAAATTCAATGAGCAAAATAAGTTTCTGCCTTTCAAGAGTTCACTTCAGAAAAGTACTGCATCAGCTAATAGCTATTGTCATGTTTCTAGCTCAGTTGAAAGGCCTCAATCGAGCAATTCATCCAATCAGCAAAATAAGTTTCTGCCTTTCAAGAGCTGAGTGGAGCAGAGGAGTGCGAGAAGAACTCGAGAGGGAGTTCTTTAGCAAGAGAAAGCAGCACTGCCTGCAATTCCCCGAATCGCACATTGGTAAGCGAGAATTTGGAGTCTGAGAAGTCGACATGGGCGTGGGGGAGTCGCTCTTTCGAGATGGCTTTGCAGGTAAAGCCCCAGCTACTGCAAACAATTCTCCTCTCACTGCGCGCAACAAGATAGGTAGAGAGAGCTCACCACCCACCGTAGCGACGCAGCGCACCACCGTGCGCGAGGCCCGCCGAGCCCTCACGCTTAGTACGACGACGCCTGAGACAGCCACCGCCGTCGACGGCCTCCAGCCAGCTGCTCTCCGCAGCGCCGCGAAGGGAAGCGACGATATTGCCGCCATGGGGAGACACCTCAGGCGTCGCAGCGGTTATCTCGCCCGACGCGGCGGCGGTGGTCCGCGCCGCCGGCAAGGGCAAAATGGCAAGGTGAGCGCGAGGAAAGGCCAGTGTTCACCTGGGCGTGGATGGCTGGGATCTTATCCAACTAGGCCGACGCAGGTTTCTCGGCCACTAGAAGTCGCCACGTAGCATGCCATTCTTTTGATTGTAGATTTTGTTTCTGTTTTCGACACTTTTTTAGAGGTTTTTGACGATATTTATCGGCTTGGGCGATTGAGTTTGCTTGTGGATTTTGAATTACAAAATGGAGGCTAGTGGTTTGATGGCTTCACTGAACCGTTTGGCTCCTAGTTCCTCGTTAGTGTTGTGTGCACGCAAGAAATGAGTTTGATTGAGAATGCCTAATATATTTGTTTGTTTGCTAAATGTTTTCTATTCGAATTGCATCTTATTTTTATAATGTGAATCTAATTTTATTGGTTACTGAATACTACCTCAGTTTTAAAATATAAATATTTTTAGGTTCGATTAAAATCAAATTGTTCTAACTTATACTAATAATATCTAAAGAAATTATATAATTTCTAACGTAAAAAATGTTTCATAAAAGCTTATTTCATGATAAATTAAAAAATGTATAATATTTATATGATAAAAATTATTAACTTTTTATTATTAATAATTAAAGTGATAATAATTTGACTTTGACTTTCGTGCACGCCACTCACATTATGTGTTTGAATCCCCGCGGAGCAAGGGTGGATCATCTGTTTTTAAAAATGTAAATTCCATTTTTGTCATAAAATTATTGTAGTATAAGAATTTAAGTGCATATATAATTTTAGCAGCTCAAACTAGATTTAGATATATTATTTGTTCATGTGTTTACACATCCTTACACCACTATACACATCAACAGTCGCACACACACTTTTAACGTTATATCAATACTTAACTTCTATGACCATGTCTTTTGAAAGTTCATTAGATTCTATTGTGGCTCCACATGCTTGAGAGGTATTACTTAAAAATATATGAAAATAAATCTCGATGAATGCAAAGATGTGTTTTGTACGGTTTTAGATTCATTGAAATAAAAACATTTCAGTTTCTCTTAACAGTCACTGTTAGAAACATTCCAGTTTCTCTTAGGAAGGAAACAATCCCGTGACTGAATAAGAACCATTTGTAAAATTATTTGGTTCACATGTTGATATATTTTGGAGTCAATTAAAATAGAAAGAAAATGAATCACATTCACTTAAAATACTACTCATCCATTTCTCACTTCGAAATAAAATAAAGAAACTTTTAATGATTCAAATCATTTTTGAAAAATATTGTTTGGCAAAGATTGAGTGATTCACGTCACAGTTTGAAAACGCTTCTTTCAACTAAGGCATCGTAAAAGTGAACTGAAGAGTAGAAGACGGAAACATGTTTCACTTTCACCGTTTCACCGCTGATTATCCTCCCACCGCTGCTGCATCATCAAGAGCACGTGATTGGCTTCAGTGTGCGAGCAGCAGAATAGCATAAAGCCGCAGTCCACAGGCCGCGAAAGAAAAGTCAACCGGAAAGGGCGAGGCAAAACAAAATTGGGCGAGCGAGATCAAGGAGGCAGAGTGAACTGTAGCGAAAACTGAGGGTGAAACGGTGCAAGAAAAGATCACTTTTTAGCGAGCAGAGAGCTCGGCTAGAGATTACTGCCTCTGGTAGAAGTAACTGGTCACTTATCTCTCATTCTCTCAATCCCGCGGGCCATGGCGATCTCCGGCGACGAGAGGCACGCGACCTCCGGCGGCGACTCCGGCGGCGGGAAGCTCTGGAACCTCTGCCGCATGCCCTTCAGGCAGGCCGGCGGGGCGGCGGCGCAGCAGCAGTCGTCGACCGGGATCCACCCTACCGCCGGCCGTTACGGCCACAACGCGCCGTCCGCTGCTGGGGACGGTGCGGGAGGCGCGCAGGGGGCACCCGCCTCGTCGATCTCGTCCGTGGCCAAGGCGCTGCTGCCGGCGCGCCGCCGCCTCCGGCTCGATCCGGCCAACAAGCTCTACTTCCCATGTGAGCGCCCCCAAGAACTCGTAGCTTTATATCGATTCCGGGATGTGGTAGCGAGATGCATATAAAGATGCGATCTTTTGCCTGATCTCCTGGTGTCGCCGCTTGTAGCCCTTTGTTATGGCGTTCTGCATAGTAAATCTTCTTAAATTCACCCGATCTCTGCTGTTGTGTGAAGTGGGAACTGGTGGGCTCGGAGCGAGTCACCATATTTGTCTCCTTCTTGGCGCTTGATGTGTATTAATTGTGCGGAGTGTACTGTCTGGGTTCGACTTTGGTTGGCGAACGGGAAAATCTCCATCTTGGGCTCCGTTTGCATCCTGGGTTTCTTGATCTTTGTACAGCAGTTGAATTTCATCGATCTAGGTGATGGATGATGGATCTAAATCGTAGTGAGCATTTCTTGAGCAGAATTCCTGATAGGAACTTAGGAAGTGCTAGACTTGGAATCTCAAGTATAGTAAGATATCATGCAGTAGCAACAGGAGGGCTTAGGCTATAGGACTCCTGTCCTGGTAGGGGGCGACCCGGGCAAGTATTAAATTTGTTCCACTTTCTGTGATTTATGGCTTGATTCTTCAAGGCACAAATTTTCTTTGATTGCATATGCAAATGAATTACACTTCTACGGCTCCATTTGTCAAGTTCGGTGTGGTTGAACGTAAAAGTAAAATACAAGAGCATGTTGTGGGTATCTTACGTTATGCGTAGATTCTGTTAGGTTTTTTTATGTTGTTTTTTCATGACGTGCCGTTATATGAGTAAGGCAGTTATGGCACGGACCGGTGTCTTGGTAACTTTTCTTGTTCAGTTTGGCGTTTCTAGTTAAGTGATTAACTAGATTGGCAAACATCCAAATTTGTTTTACGAAGCATAGTTTTCTGGGACACGCAATAATGCCAAGTGATTTATCGCAAAGCCGTTACGCATCTGATGCTAAGTGGATAGCACCCCCTTGTCCTAGATAAGCTCTACCTCTGTGCATAATCACTTTGGTTCTTTCATATTATCTGAATCACAGGAAAGAGAAAGAATGATATTTTGGCTTGATCTCCTGGTGTCGTACCTTGTAGCCTTTGGTTATGAGGTTTCTGCTTAGTAAATCTTGTTAGGTTCGCCCAATCTTTGCTGTTTATGAAGTGGAAATTGGTGGGTACGGAGAGAGTTGTCGTATTGTCTCCTTATAGGCGATTCATGTGTAGTAATTGGGCAGAGTGTACTGTCTGGGTTTGACTTTGTTTGGCGAAAGGGAAAAATCTCCGTCTTGGGCTCTGTTTTTTTTATATCTTTGTATAACAGTTGATTTCATTGATCTAGGTGATGGATGATGGATCTGAATCATAGTGAGCATTTCTTGAGCAGAACTCCTGATAGGAACTTAGGAAGTACTACACTTTGAATGTCAAGAAAAGTCTTTCTTGTGTGCTATGTGCTAAGATATCTTGTGTATGGCCTTAACAAGGCATGTTGATAACGATGCGGTAGCTACAATAGTTCTTAGGCTATAGGAGTCCTGTCCTTGTAGCGGGCAACCCGGGCAAGTATTATCTTTGTTCCACTTTCTGTGATTTATGGTTTGATGTTTCAAGGCACAAATTTTCTTTGACTGAATATGCAAATGAATTATACTTCTGCGGCTTCATTTGTCAAGTTTGGTGTGGTTGAATGTAAAAGTAAAATTCAAGAGCATGTTGTGGGTATCTTACATTACGCTTAGATTCTGTTAGGTATTTTTTAGTTATCGTTTCATGGCATGCCGTTATATGAGTAAGGCAGTTATGGCACGCACCGGTATCTTAGTAAACTTTTGTTGTTCAGTTTGGCGTTTCTAGTAAAGTGATTAACTAGATCGGCAAACATCCAAATTTGTTTTACGAAGCTTAGTTTTCTAGGACACACAATAATGCCAAGTGATCTATCGCAAAGCCGATACGCATCTGATGCCAAGTGGATAGCACCCCCTTGTCCTGGATAAAAGCTATACCTGTGTGCATAATCACTTTGGTCTTTTGTTCATATTTCCTGAATAACAGGAAAGAGAAAGAATGATATTTTGCCTGTCTCCTAAAAATTATATAATACTTGTTCTTTCGCGAAGAGAAGCTAATGTCAGGTGCTGCCTTGTGTAGATGAACCAGGAAAGCAAGTGAAAAGTGCAATCAGGATAAAGAATACAAGCAAGTCACATGTAGCATTTAAGGTGTGTATATATGCCATATTGCTTTGCACAGTTCTTTTCCAACAGAGAATGTGTTGAATAATCATTGTTTAACACTGTCAACACTGTTTTTTTGTTGGTAATTGTATTATTCTGACTGCTAACTGATATTTGATTTTTTTTTAAGTTTCAAACAACTGCACCCAAGAGTTGCTTCATGCGCCCTCCTGGAGCCATCCTTGCCCCTGGGGAGACTGTCATAGCAACCGGTAATTTCACTAAACCTTCAGTCTGTACCAGGGCTCCCCCTATGTTTCTTTTGGATTCTTATCAGTCTTTTGACTTGTAGTTTTCAAGTTTGTGGAGCACCCAGAGAATAATGAGAATGTTCTACAGAATTGCAAAGTCAAATTTAAGATTTTGAGTTTAAAGGTCAAGGGACCCATGGATTATGCACCAGAGCTGGTTAGTAGGTTTATTTTCTTGCATTCGTGTTTGATTTCTACCAAATTATTGTGGAGTTCTTTTTCCCCACTGTTAACCATTGATCCAAATGTTTGAGACATTTTTTATCATTGCTGGTGATTAGAGGTGTGTAGTAGGGCAAGTTTAGGAATGAGTGGCTTGCTCAGAAGTAAGAGTGGCGACCCTATATGGGAGGTCACATCTTGGATCTCTACAGGCGCTGGATGGAAACTGTGTCTCCTGTTCACATTCTAAGAGCAAGGTCATGTATTAGCAAGGGAGGGAGAGAACACATTTCTAGTGGATTAGATCTGTGGGTGCATGGTTTATAGGGATCATCATACGTCCATATTCTAGAATGAGTTGGCTCATCAGGTATATATATGCTTATGAGGTTTGAAGCGGTGAAGGTAATATTATTTATCAAACCAAACAATCCATCGACCTTTCGTCTCTCAAACCAAAACTTCAAAATTATTAGACTTCTTGGGTGGACAAAGGATTGTCAATGCTGATTTACAGTTACTGAATAAATGAATACTCATGGGCATGAGACCATTAATATTAATGTTTATGATCTTTTATCAAAGGCATGGTTTGATTGAGATGCATATACAAGGTTTTGGAAATCTGAAATGCACTTTCATTTTCTGTTGTATTTTCGATATCATGCGGATGCATCTTTGTTTCCCAGGTATCAGTAACCTTTTTGTGGGTTCTAGTTTATTTGTTGTTTGAAAGAGTGACTTGTTTTTGTTTATTACAGTTTGATGAGCAGAAGGATCAAGCTGTTGTGGAGAAGATCCTAAGGGTTGTTTTCTTGGATATTGAGAATCCAGGCCCTGTAAGTAAAAGACAAACACTATTCTGTGTGTAATTCCTTCTATAGACGTTGAAATAATGATAATCTCACGCTTATTCGTTCTTTCTCATAGCAACTGGAAAAGCTCAACAATCAATTAGCTGAGGCAGAAGCTGCACTTGAGGCACGGAAGAAACCTCCGGAAGAAAATGGCCCTAAAATTGTTGGTGAAGGGCTTGTCATTGATGAATGGGTACAGTTTTTTCTCTCTAAACTGACATGAAATGTTTTCGCCCTCTGTTCGGTCAGTGTGTTCTGTTGTACATGCTCTAACATCTACCCTTCACATGTTCATTGCAGAAAGAGCGGAGGGAAAGGTACCTCGCGCAACAGCAACAGGTTGATGTGGTTGATTCTGTGTAAATTGCACCTCCTGGGCTTCAGAGTCCCTGCGCATATGGCTTCAGCACTGGCTGTGACTTTCTTGTAAACTTGGTTTGTTGTAGTGTAGCATGTTATTAGTCTAGGGTTGTGATTTCATGATCAGTCCCGAAGGTCAAGCTAACCGGTATTCTCAGTACTTCCTTCCGTGTGTAACTGCGTTAACAAATGTGTTGTTGTATGCTAGTGCTGTATGAGTCTGTCGGAGCGAAATAAAGCGTATAATTGTCAGAACAGGTTGATGGGAGCTGCGATAGAGCAGGATGTCTGCGATAGCAAATGATGTTCCGATTTGGGCAGGCCGTAGCGAAAAGCACTTGAGTTTTGAAAACTTTATAAGATATTAGAAGCGGTTTTCTTTTTTATTTAGAATTATGATTTTGCAAGGAGTGTTTGATGCTGTTATATGCGGTATGCTGCAGCGTAATGCAGCACTACGTAGGAGTTGAAAGAAATATCGAAATACGGTTTTCTCCCACTACCTTGTGTTCACGCATATCTACGTCCAGTTTAGACTTTTTCTACGCCTGGTCATTAGAAATGCAGTCGTGAGAATTATCCTGTATATACAATTCAGCCTCAACGGCGCTGACATAAATAAGCTAGGATTAGGTGTCCTTATCAACAAGCAAATGCTTCATTAACTAAATACAGCTAGTATAATAGTAGCTTCAGTAATCACTTACAACAGCAATAATACAAATGACTTGTCACCTAACGCAACGCCTGCAAGTTAACCGGTCCATTTGATTGCGATGCCCACTTGCGTGCGAGCTGTTGGGCATGACCGGAAAGCTACAAATGATGGTGTTCCCATACGAGATTAGTGAGATCTCCGGTGATCGCAGATAGTCGTCGGACTTATCTGTGAGTCTGTGACCTGTCACTTTTACTGTTATTTTTACTTTTACAAGTAATCCAACAATGCATCTGAATAATTGCCGACAAGAGGCTGATTTTTTTAATTACTGCGCCTTTTCTATGCTTTATTTCTGCTCTGTGAACAGAAGCATCTCCTAGAGGTTCAGAGAATTACTGGAAGAAGTTTAAAGAAGTGCAAGTGGTTTGCCGTGTCCGTTGGAGATTGAATGTTTATCTCAATCCCTTCTTTATTTAGAGGGTAGAGTTAGCTTCTGCCGTGTCAGAAAATAAAAATTACGTGAGCACATGCAGAGGCGGAAGGAGCTCACAAGCTTCTTGCTCGTTGGTACTAACGGATAATGCTCCAGATAAGAGAACCTATCCATATCCCACAACGATCTCTAGTACTACTACTACTGCTGCTGGATCTGTTCCACTGTTCATCCATCCGTCGTTTCTGATCGCTCATAAAGCATGAAGGCGAGCTGCCGGATGTCTAAGCGAGAGATAAACTGCATGTCGCAGAGAAGACAAAGTCTCCATAACCGCATTGTATATCCCAAATCAGAAGCCATATCCTGATCATACCCAAACCGTGGACTCTGTCCCGCGCGAGCTCCCGGTTTGAAGGAACTAGTGGTCCGCCCAGCCACCTGTTTTCCTCTTCCGCCCGAAAACCACTGGCCGCTGACACTTCGGCATCGACCAATGGCGCGTCAGCGCGCCGCGTATATATAGCTCGATTCTCGCACCACCACGCCCATCAACGATCGTGCCGATCGATTAAAGCTTGTCGTACGTGTTGGATCTTGGAAGGTTCGGGTACAGCAGGGGGCGGTCAGGAACCAGGTCAGGAACGATGAGGCTTGCGGTGGCGAACAAGGCGTACATGGCGGTGACGCTGGGCGCCGCCATCGAGCTCAAGGAGCAGGTGGGCAAGCCGTGCTCATCCGCGGCGAAGCAGGGCGTGTCCCTGCTTGCCGCGCGGTCGGCGGCGGCGTCGCCCGGCAAGGTTGATGGCGCTGGCGGTCGTGCCGCCGAGGAGTCGCTGAGGACGGTCATGTACCTCAGCTGCTGGGGGCCGAGCTAGCCGCCAGCCGCAGGTCGCCAGCCGGGTGCGGCGGCTGCATCAGAACGGTCCCGATCGATGATCAAGACTACTCCCCTGCCAGGGGGAATGGCTCGCGACATGACATCTGTGAGCCGAACTGTTTCATCGTCCAACAGTCGGTTCTTAATTGGCTGCATGCTCGCGAGGAATCCGGAGGATGAGGCTGCAAGCGATGCTGCCGATACCATGTGGACGTCGTAAATGAACGTGTGTACAGTTTTTAGAACATGAACTCGTAAACCTAGCTAGAGCAGTTTGGTGTGCAAGCCTGAGATAAATGTGCACTTTTTCCACCCTCCCGTCTTTAAGCTTCTTGATGTCGCTTGCAAGGAGGTACCTCTAACTATAACCTCTGTAGCCGATCCCGATGCAAGTGATAAATCAGCAGGCGATCCATCCTCCCAAGGGAATCCGGTGATGGTCTCGGATCCGTTGGATGAGATTACCAGAGCCAATTATTATCAGCGTCAACAACCCCAATAATTGTACGCTAGCAGTCAGAGCAACGAAGATAAACTAGGAGTAGACGGGGAATCGAAGCGGACAAGACCAGGACGTGCAACGGCGTCCCGAAAGCGACGAAAGCAGGAGGTGGCCCGCTTGAGGGGGAACGATGACTCACCCCAACCCCGCGAGGATAAGCCCGGCCGCCCGTTCTTGCCGCGAAACGATAACGCGATCGTCTCGTGCCGTCGTGCGTCGACCTCTCCAGCCTGCAGCCCTCCTCTCGCGCGACCGTTTCCAGTGCCGTCGAATTCCACGCGCCGCCGTATCCTGCGGCTGGAAATTCTAACCTAGGCGAGCTCCAAAGATTCGGGGCAATCTGCTAGGGGTCGATGGGATTCCGAGTCCACGGCGCCGAAGCAGTCCCTGCAGCAGGCTTGAGGCTTGGATAGTTGGATCAATGGATCCCTGATTAATAACAGTGACTGATACCCGTGTGAGATTCTGTAGCCGGCTCGTGAGGAGAAGAACGCGGTGGAGAGGAGAAACTCGGCGAGACGCAAGGACACTCGCAAAAGCGACGCAGGGGATAACACCAAAACCACCCGTCGCAGAATAGAAAAACCAGCAGCCGGGCCATTTACCAAAACCGCCCTCCCGCTCCGCGAGCCCGCTACAAATACCGCCCCGTCTCCACCGCTTCCCCAATCTCCAAGTTTCCCACCGCTTCACGCTTACGGTCACGAGCAGTAGTAGAGGAGAGGAATCGATCTTTTTAGAATTTAGACAACTCGATGGCGATTCTGAGCCGCGTGTGGGCGGCGGCCACGGTGGCCGCGGTGCGG
>BCLH01003012.1:18417-36390 GCA_001602315.1 Zoysia pacifica
GCGGCGGCCGACGACGGCCGGAGAATGGCCGGCGCCGACGAGTCGCTCCGCAGGGCCATGTACCTCAGCTGCTGGGGGCCCAGCTGAACCGTCCGTGTGAGACGGGATGGGATCTAAGGGGCCCGGATGGGATGACCTTCCGGACCGGGCTGGGCCGGGGCCCTCGGTGTTAGCAGCTAGTGTAGCTTTCTCCGTGTCATGAACAAAATACGCGAGATGATGATGCGTTGAGGTTGTGGTTGGGATTTTAACACTCGGTATTTGGTGGATTGACGAGGGCAACTGTAGTGGTGTGATGTATATAGCGTGGTGGCGCGCTGATCGTTCCTTCCTGTAGATATTCAATGGAAACCACTTCAGTGTTCATAGACATGGTTGACGGATCCCTGCTGAAGAAAATCCTTTTCCGCTTTTGTTCTCCCATGGACATGAACTCTGAAATGCACTATTGCTGAAATGTCCCTACTCCCTAGCAGTGCTGCTGCACAGGGTGAAAACGCACTGATCGGAACCGAATTTTTTTTTTTTTTGAGTGAGAGAGAGTAACACATCTTGCCCCGCGGTGAGACGTTCCCCGGCGGCGACAGCAGATGTTCCCTGTGCCGTTCGTTCGTGCTTTACCCTTTCCGTTCGGCTTCGCCGGAGCGCGACACGAACGCAGCAGGGAGATGCTGGTGAGGAAAACGCGACAAGCACACGACGCGGACGTGGGACCACTTCACGTGACACCGCGGTCGACAGGTGGTGCGCGGCATGGGCGAACGGGACAGGACCGCCGCGTCCGCACGCGTGTGCGGACTGCGGAGCCGGTGGTGCGCTGCCGTACGTAGAGGCAGAAAGTTCAGAAACAAACCCGGCTGGTGCCTTGACAAAGAAGCCCGGCGCCCGGAAGGAGACATGGGACCTGGACCTGGACCTGGACCTGGAAGACTGCAAACAATCGATCGCAGTCTGTAATTCACAGACGGTATCTGGGATCTCTCGGGTGCAGCTGAGACGTGAGATTTCTACAGATGGCGCTTCGTTCCGAGCTCCGGGATCGATTCCACCGCTCCCGGGGAGGCGGCTGATAGGATTCGCTCTCCAAAATGTGCATCGTTTGGTACAAGAGGAATCGAACAGAATTGGTCCAGCGTTGTTGTCAAAACGATTGACTCGGTGCGGGAGTAGATCTCTTGCCTCCGAGTTAGAGATGGCAACGGGACTCATACTCATTTAATCATCGAGTGAAGGTTTTTCTTGGTACTAGTAACAACGAGAAATTTTACGGATCTCAGGTACCATTAAAAATATGATTACAATTATAATTAGTTATTATATATATAATTATTGTATATATTTAATATAAATATTTAATTTATTGACACATAATAAATTAAACTAATATAATTTTGAATTAAATGTGACATATTAAATAAAAAACTACAAATAATCTATAAAATATAATATTTTATATATTTATATCTAATAAAAAATATTTTTTATATCAGATATCGAAGACGAATAGAACTTTCATGAACCTATAACCGTTAAATTTATGGTATAAAAACTCCTCCATACTTGTACCTTAATAAAGTAAAAATCCATTGGAACTCTCGGCTCCGTTGCCATCTCTGCTCCGAGTAGAAGGAGAACGAGACGACTGCTGACCAGGGCTCGCAAAACCATGGTTTATCGCTGTTTTCGTGAAAACCGCTCAAACCGCACTGGTTCGGTTTGGGCGGTTCAGCGGTTTTCAAATTCAATTTTTTTTTGAATTTTAAAAATTTAGTAGATTTTAAAAAAATATATATAAAAAATTAGATGAAAAATACAACTTCATGGTTGAATCAATTTTTGAAAATTGTTTTTTTCATGTCAAAAAATTCGAGAAAAATTGGATGAAGAAATACAAAAGGTGACCTTATCCACCCACCTCCCCCTGTCGGCCACAAATGCCTCCCCCTCTCTTATCCGCATCTCACCCACCTCCGTCCGCCACTCTCTCGTGCCGTCCGCCGCAACTTCGCCCGAAGCCGCCGCCGGCAAGCGGTTAGCCGACCGGTAGCAGTGGCTAGCCGCTCCCAGCTCACGACAAACCGAAGCCGAGCAGCTAGCGCGTCTAGCTAAGCGAAAACTGCAGCTAGCCGACCGGTTTTCGCGCGCAGGCGGGGGTAGCCGAGGTAACGGCTAACCGTTTCGGATTAGCGGCTAGCCGGTCGATTTGCGCGGTAAATCGTCGGATCCAGTCAGTTTTCGGGCACAGATGTAATTTGTGTTTTTTTTTCTCAAATATTGGTGCATTTTTTTAAACTTACAGTATAGGTGTTTGTTATTTGTGGCATTGTTAACTATAGGACGGCATATCAATCCGATTCGGTTTAGAAGTATAGGGAGAACGTGTATCCTGAGTTTTGTTGCAAATATTTCAAGTCCATAAAGAGAGGAGGTGGTGTCACACGATTCAAGCAATATTTGGCACATTGTGAAATCAGCGTAGTTGGGTGTCTTTATGTTCCCACGGACGTGCGAGGCTATTTTCGTCGAGAGCTTTGATAGAACCGTCGAGCGGAGGAAAGATCGAGCTAAACAGGCTCTCAGACAGCACCAGGTTGCAGGTGATAGAAATGTCAATGAGAAGAACGATGAGAAGATGCAGGCTGTCATGAGGTTATCTAGAGAAGAGGAGAAATTCTGACAGCGTCAGCATTCATATGGTGGTCAGTTCGAGAGTGGTGGTGTTGGTTCATCGCAAAGTGCTTCTGGTTTGTCACAGAGAGGTCAGGTAAAGAACGAATTCAATCTAGAATCGGTACAGGTTCATAGCGTGCGAAGAGCAAGCTAACAAAGTCGGCCATTGAACACGCATGGTCGAAATTTTTTCATACAGAAGCCATCTCTGATAAAAAAAGTTGATAGTTCATACTTTGTTAGTGCTATCAAAGAGACATAAAGATGAGGTATGAGACCTTCGTTTTATTGTATTACATATTTTTTTATATGTTACTATATTTATGTCGTGTATCATAATGTTTACAGATGAGAGCGTGCCTAGCTCAACTGAGAGAAAAATAGATGATATATATCTTGATGCTAACGAGCAAGACATTAAGAAGTAATTCGATAAATTCAAGATGCCACATATCTCGTGGAGTTGTTGTTGTATGATTTTTCAAATCTTATTCGAGAATGGATGAAATATGGAAGATCGAATTCTGACCCTGTTCTTGATGAAGAGGGCATCGAGAGTGACAATCCTCTACTGAGCCGTCTTGTTACAGATAATGACGCTGGTAAACAGTTGCTGCGCTTGTCTCATGCTGCAACAATATCTGAATAGACGGATCAAAATATGGATGATACTCACATAGACAAGAGAAAGATTCAAAGTGCAAAAAAAAAGTTGCTAAAAAGATGAGGTTAAGGAGTAAAGTGAAAGGTAAGAATGTGGGCAGTGACGAATTCACAGATTTTGGAGACATCAGACGAAGCCCACTTTACCAGAAATCAAATGATAACAGCTTTCAAACTACATATGGAGACCCATCAGGCAGTATAGTTTTTGACTCATAGGCACCGATCACAACTCGTTATTTCACAGGTAACTATTTCTTCATATCATACGATCAATTTTGACTCATTTATCTTACACTTAACTTCTTTTACAGGTGAGACAGACTATATCCATGCTACACAGAATGAGGACCACGATGCTCCACAGTCACCAAAGACATCGATGAGGGGAAGCAGTATTACTACGTCACATACTGTTTCGCACCAGACAGTAATACATCATACAGCCAAAATAATAACTACTACAATTATCTATATAGTGATCGTAGCACAGAATTTCTCACCACATGCGTCTATCAATGACAAAATTCAGAGTTTTATAACATGTTGTACTCACAATGAGAGACAACTACCACTTGGACGGGACAATCTTGAAATGAATTCAAAGCAGAATTATTAGTTACTAGAGGAATTCAATTCTTTTTAAGTGTAAAGTACGATAATGCATATTTTGATTGAAATACAATTCGAAAGTAAAGTGTGCTTCGAAAATTATGTATAGACTTTAGATTTGTTGTGAATGAACTACATGTATATATAAATTTATTGTGTTTGAAACTTTAAATTTGTTATGAATGAATATATGTCTTACTATTTATACATAAAGTATGTTGTGAATGTTGATATTAAAAGAAATTAGAATAGGTCATGCCCAATTTTTCAGCAATTTTTCATCTTATTTCTTATTTTTTACTAATTTATCAGTTTTTAAAAAAGTCAAACAGTTTACCGCGAAAACCGCGTGGTTTTCAGTAAAAACCGCTCTATTTTTGCGGTCAGCAGTTTTTAGAAAAATCGTGCTGCTAACCGCAAAAACTGTGTGGTTTACTGTTTTCAAACCGATGAAACCGTCTCAAAATTTAAAAATTAAAATTTAACCTGATCGATTTTAACATGTTTCGAGCGGTTTCTACGGTTCAAACCGTAAGTTGAAACCTGGTGCTGAC
This sequence comes from Zoysia pacifica, assembly GCA_001602315.1. NCBI lineage: Eukaryota > Viridiplantae > Streptophyta > Magnoliopsida > Poales > Poaceae > Zoysia > Zoysia pacifica. Next base: position 22,917 of record BCLH01003012.1, read on the forward strand.
ACGGAGCCAAAGAGACGCGAGCAGCGGCGGATCGGACAAAAGTCTGAGGAGCGGATGGACGGTTGTCTGCTGCTTTGCTGCCCCGGCGCTAGCGAGGCACCGGCCGCTTCCGAGTCCGAACGGACGCCGGCTGTCCCAGACTCCCATGCATATTGCAGCGATACGATTAGCAACGCGGCCTGGCTGTGCTTATGTCGTGAACAAGGCCAATAATATGCCCCCTGTCTCTGCACGTACATGGAACCCCGCAGAACACACAGCGCGAAGGAACGAATCCACCGTGAGTCCGTGACGAAAAGCAGAAGCGGACGTAGGAGCTCTTCGCCCTCTTCCCACGTTGAGCGAGCAAGTGACCCTGCCCTGTCCTGTGGAACGAACCCATCAGCGCCGCTAGCGCGTGATCTTGTTTAGTGTTGTCCAAACTGTCCGAAGCTTTGTGGGTTGACTCAAAGCACGAAAATTTTGTTTCGACTTAAGTATGGCACGATGTGATAAATTTCGTACCAGAAACAACCTAATACGGGTAATGCGTCGTACCTGAGTCAGAGGTTCAATCCGATGGGCGGCATAGTCAAAATTCAATTAGACCTCAATCTGTAACCTCGTCACCAGCACAGCCCACTAATATTAGCAAAGCCCGCTATAACAATCTCATCGGCTACCACACGGTCAGTCCACCATGTCCGGCACGGCTCGATATTGAAGTGGGCTGTGCCGGTCTGAAAGCTGCCCGTTTGGGCAACTATAATCCTGTTTATGGAAAGAGGAAACATATTGGGCTGTTTGTGTGCTATATAAGATGGGCTTAAATAGGAGCATGGGTTTTGATTTCTTTTTTTTTCGGCTGTGGACTATGGGCTTAAGTTAGTTGTGGGCTACAAGTCCAAGAAATTGATACCAGCATGTAAGAAAGAACTCCAGCGAATCCGGCCTGTTTGAAACACTCGATGAAGGCCTACCAAGCCCAACTGCCCTCGATCGTGACCGGCCGGCCGGTCCTCCAAAAACGCGTTCGGTCGATCTCTCGCCTGATCTGATACAAATCGTCCCACTCGGCCGTCGGCAGACGGTCGCTGATCGGTGATCGCTCGTTCGCTTTCCACGTCCGCCGAGCCAAGCAGAGAGACGAAACAAGGTTTATCCACAAATTTATCCGGATCATATTGCGTGATCCGCCGCAACCAGCCACCAACCGCCTTTTTGCTGGCCGCTACCGCTGCTACTGCGCCACGAGAGCTCATGCTCTTGATCTAATCCGCCGGGCTCAGTCGGATCCGCCCGTGAGTCCAAATCGTCATGTGATCTCGCAGGTATAGCCGCCTAGCTGGGTCTGGACGTCGAGTACGTCGATGGATAGGGTTGGTGCCGGCGACTTTTGGGGCGTAATTGCTCCGGCCTTCTTTTGCTCGCTTGATCTCTCTCCTGCTCGTTCCGCCGCTCGCTTTCCTTGATCCCCAACACGTGAGCAAAGTTTGGGGCCATGGAGGCTTCGAGCCCAAGTGGGCAGAGGACGTGGTGCTTTTGCCGGAAAGGGAGGGCTCCTCACAGGAGTCCCTCCGGCTGCGCGCGGCGCTTCGTGGTCGACCGGCAGTTTCCGTCGATTCGCTTGCTTTTCAGTTACGTCGCTCACGCGCTTCTTGTTTTTGATTCTGTAGGTAATGTAGCTAGCCGGACTGCTGCGGGCCGCTCTTGTCGTTATGGATAAGATGAAGTGCCTTTTTGTTTGTGGGCTAAAACGACTAGAGCTCGGCGTGTGTGTGTGAGTCCCCCGAAATTGGTGGAAATTACCTTAGTTTACAGTGTACTCCAAGATCAGGCACGATGCATTTCCAACAATCCATTTGCACAGTCGATCGGAGGCTACCTGCCAGTCGACGTTGTGCCCATGCAGAAGAAAGCAGTAGCCAGCTTTCCAGTTCGCCAGCAGAAGAAATCAGTAGCTGATGTGCCCATCCGTACTGGATAACGCTTACGCCACGGGTTAGCGTGCCGTCGGAGCGCGGCACCCTGGGAGCCGGCTGGCCGGTCGGTGACGGTGATGACGCTGACGGCATCGTTATCCTGTCCTGTCCGTCTAATGAGCAGCGTCGCGTCGCCTCACAAGGTCGGTGGTTAATTAAGCTGTTATGCAATGCAGGCACGTCCTGCGAATCAGAATCGTCGTTCTAGATGGACGTGATCTCGTCCTCGTCCTCTCTACCGAAAGATTACTGCACGCCAGCAGGCTCCGCGTGACCTGATTGAAACCAAAAGGAAAGGAGGAAAAGAAGCGAGCAAGGGGCTGGTGATGATCGTCATGTCCCTCGGCCTGCGAGACGCCGAGATTCTTCTAACCCGGATTTTATCCCAAGCCCCGTGCCGTCCGTTGCCAAATTTATGGAGCTGGGAGCTCCGGAACCATTTTCCTGGTCGCGTTGCATGGAAGCCGATGTGCTTTTGTCTAAACGATCTCCGTAAATTAAACTTTCGCATGAAACGCTCCTAAACAAATCAGTGACACATGACCTGGCAATATGGGCCTACTAGGCTCAAAAGTCCGGCGATGTTTTCTTTGTGTAATCTGCCGGCGTTCATTTTTTTTCTCTCTCGATTACAAAACCGAGAACTCAGATTCTTTTGACTTTCAAAATCATTCATTTTTCCTTCTCGAGTAGTTTATACAGCGGTTTTCGATGACATGTCAGCTAATGTGGCGGTCACGTGACAATTTTCGTCGATGTGGTGGCTGACGTGTTCTCACTTTATTTTAAATTAAAAAAAATACTTAACATGCTCAAAAAAATATGAAACTTTTCATAGTTATAAATTATTTCGCAAAGAACAACTTTTGTTTTAGGCCTAATTTAAAATTTGGAACATATTTTATTTTAAAAATTTAGAAAGATAGATAAAAATTTTGAAGTAAAAAATATCTATACCTTCTAAATTTTTATTGATAAAGTTTTACGAATTTTGATAAACTCACATTCTTGTTTGAAAATATTTAGAAATACTTGAATCAAACAAATATGAAAGTTGAGCTCAAATTAATGGAATTGAAATTTGAGCTCAAAAGAAACAAATAATTTAGCTCAAATTTGAAATTTGAATTCATGTTCAAAAAGTGAGCACTAAAAGTTTCCAAAGAAAATGTATTTGAAATAAAATATACTTAGAAAAACATGAATTTAGAGAAATTTTGTGATATTTTATTAAAAGATTAAAAGGTCTAGATAATTTTTGCTTCTAAATGGTTATTTTTATTTCTGAATTTTTCAAATAAAATATGTTCCGATTTTGAAATTGGGCCTAAAATAAAAAATGTTCCTTGTAAATGATTTAAGTGTATGTAAAGTTTCACAAGTTTTTGAGCTCGTCAATCAAATAGTTTTGAATTTTAAACAAAGTGAGGACAGATCGATTGCTCAACCGTCACGTGGACTGTCACGTCAGCGGCAATGTTAGCAAATACCGCCACGTGGGCTGTACACATCAGTGCAAACCGTCACGTCAGCCACCACTTCAGCGAAAACCATGACACCAACTGTCACGTTAGCGAAAACTATCATGTCAGCAAAAAAACGCTGTCTAATCCACTCGATGAGGAAAAATAACGTTTTAAAATTTACGAGAGTCCGAGTCTCCTGTAATTGGGAGAGTAAAAAGGAACATTTGTGATAGTTGAGAGAGGTAAATAAGAATTTTTCCATTCATATAAGCTAAGAAAGGGCCCACTTTTCATGACAGAACATACAGCTATCGCTATTTCACTACGCTATATCCCATTGCTCTCCTGGAACATCATCGAAAAGCACGGTACATTGTAAGTTCCAGCAGCAAACCAAAAGGAAAAAAAAAGACTGGCGTGGGCACACAATGTTTATAATTTCTACATTGTAAGTTCCAGCAGCAAACCAAAAGGAAAAAAAAAGACTATGGCATGGGCACTAAATGTTTATAATTTCGTTTAAACCGCTAAAACCGTTCGGGACAGGTTTGACGAAAACCAGAAAAACCGACCAAAAACCGCTCCAAATCAAAAATTCAAAATTTGAACGAATTGCTACAGTAAACCAGCCTTTTTCGGATTTACCGACCGGTTTTTACGGTTTCATATTTAAAAATTTGAAATCCTCCGGTTTCACTGGTTTGTTGGCCAGTTTTACCATCAGCCGGTTTTTAGTATTCTAAAATTTTTCAAATTTTTAATTTTTTTAAATTTTTAAAACAAAAAACCGGTTGAAACCGGATCGGACCAGTTTCAACGAAAACCGGTTTTGAATGGTTTTGTAAACCTCACCATTTTTCTTTGTGGTCGACCGGTTTTGAATGGTTTACCATCAGCAGAAATTTCACAAAAAATTTGCAGAAATTTCACAGAAATCAGTTTAATTTCACATAAAAAAATCGAGAAATTAGAAAATTTTCTCCGGGCCTTAATCATTATACACCAGATTTATCGATGCATTGCTGCCTATATTTCGAAGCCGAACAATAGTTGCAGCTGGTGAGTCTGGTAAGCATCTCATAGTAATAAGTTACTCTCTCCATTCTTTAATTAATATCCTTGTTAACTTTTAAATTGAAATTTGATCATTTGTCTTATTTAAAAAATTTGCTATAAAATTTTAAATTGTGATTCAAATAACTCTAATGATAAATCATATTATATCAAAATATATTAAAATTATCAAAAAAATTTAAATAAGACGAATAATTAAAATTAAATTTAAAAGTCAAACATTAATTAAAGTACCATGGAAGTACGTGGCAGTAGTACTATGTGCGCATCCTAAAAAAGAAAGAAGTCACGAAGAACCCCTTCTCCCAAAAGAGGAGGTCACCAAGAGTATATTCACATGTGAGAGCAGAATTCTGCAACTTGTTTTCATATTCATATTTGGTGCAATTTATGGCCTGTTTGACATAGCTTATTTTCAGTTTATTCAAAAAATAAGTGAAAACTGTGTCAAACAGTAAATTTATTTTACAGCTTATTAGTTCAGCAGTTCTCAAAATAAACTAAACAGTAGCTTATATTCAGTCGCTTTTCACTAGCTGAAAAATAAACTATTTTTTTATTAATATTAAGTTCCAGCTGTACCAAACATAGGTAACCTATATGTCCACATGGAGAATCCCATGCAAAGAGATAAAAATGGAAAAGGAAGGAAAAATAGAACAGGGAGACAATTATAATACAGAGAACCCTTCTTTAAATTTTCCAGCTTAAATAATCGGAACAACAAATTATATATGGCTAAACATTATTTGCGAACACCATCAGAGGACGTCACCACCACGGCTACATGGCGAGCTTGCTGTTGGCAGCGGCGGGCATCTCGACGTCAGCGCCGACATGCACGTCCTCATCGCGGATGAACCTGCCCCAGTACCAGTGCGATTTCCAGACGAGCACCATCTCCTCGATGGGCACGTTCTTCGTCTCCGGGAGGAAGAGTGCGATGAAGACGGTCATGATCACGACCCAGGCGCCGAAGAAGAAGAAGAGGATGAACTTGAAGCGGCAGAGCATGGGCAGGAACGCCTGCGCGATGATGAAGGTGCAGAGCATGTTCACCGACACGTTGATGCTCTGCCCCGCCGACCGGATCTCCAACGGGAAGATCTCCGATGGCACGAGCCACCCCAGCGGCCCCCACGACCAGGCGAACCCGGCCACGTACGCGCAGATGAAAAACACCACGATCGCCGCGTACAGTTTGGGGATGTCCGCCACGCCGGAGAACCCGAACTTGGCGCCGATCAGGCTGCCCACTACGATCTGGCATGCCAGCATCTGCGCGCCGCCCTGCAGGAACAGCTTCCGTCGACCCAACCGGTCCACCGTCACGATGGACACGAAGGTGGCGAACACGTTGACCAGCCCCGTGATCACGGCGGACATGAGCGACGCGTCGTCCGCGAACCCGAGCGTCTTGAACAGCACCGGCGCGTAGAACATGATTACATTTATGCCCGTGAGCTGCTGGAACATCGGGATGGCGATGGCCATCGTCAGCTGGGGGCGGTACTTGGGCTGGAGGATGTTGCGCCACGGGTGGGCCACGAGCTTGGACTCGTCGCTCGCCGCCACCAGGTCGTTGTACTCCTCCTCGACGTCGTCGGTGCCGCGCACGCGCTTGAGCATGCGCTTGGCGGAGTCGGTGTGGCCGCGGTCGATAAGCGAGTTCGGGGTGTCAGGCAGGAAGAGCGCGCCCACGGCTATGATGGCCGCCGGCACCGCCGCGAGCGCCAGACTCACGCGCCAGCCCCACCCGCCCTTAATCTTGGCGGTGCCGTAGTTGATCAGGTTGGCGCAGAGGATGCCGATGGTGATCATGAGCTGGAACCCAATGTTGAGCATCCCGCGCAGCCTCGCGGGCGCCATCTCCGACAGGTACACGGGCACCGACTGGTTGGCGAACCCGACGCCGACACCGAGGAGGACGCGTCCGAAGATGAGCATGAGCACGTTCTCGGCGGCGCCGGTTAGCGCGGCCCCGACGAGGAAGGTGACGCCGCCGCCGAACATGGACCACTTGCGCCCCGCCACGCGCGTGACGGTGGACGCGAAGAAGGAGGCCACGAGCGCCGCCAGGTACAGCGACGAGGTGAACATGGTCAGCAGCTGGCTGTCGAACTTGCAGTACTGGTTGCTCTGGTTCTTCTCCGCCTCCTGCTCCTTGTGGTACACCGACGGGAAGAACTTCATCAGGAACGGATTCATCGACGTCACGCCACCTGATCGATCACAGCATTGCACACATCATCAGTTTTTTTATTTTTATTTCAGAGAATGTTTCGAGATTTTTTTCATTAAAGAATTGTTGGTGTGAACTGGAAAACTTTTTAAAAATGTGTCAATTTCAAAGATGAACAGGTGATACATGGAAAGATGCTCCTTTGGTTTGCAAGAACCAGGCAAAGGTAATAAATAAACAAAGGGGGAGGAATGACGCAGGTTGTTTGTATGCGCAAAAACGCCCAAATCTATGCATCGGGTCTCTCGGCACAACGGTAGGTGAGCTGTGCCCGAGAGAATTCCCAGACTCACAAGAACAAGGCCCGCCAGAAGCAAACAAACAAACGCTGCATTTTTTAAACCTCTCTCTCACCAATCACCACCACCAAAATGAAATGGATCTTTTCTTTCTTGCTAGCGGAAAATGAAAAGTAGACAGAGGGAGTATTAGATAGCGAAGCATGGTGATGACTCACCGGAGATACCGATGTCGTATCCGAAGATGAGGCCGCCAGTGGCGGCGACGATGCAGGCGAGGAGCACGAACATGGTGAGCTTGCCAGGGTAGTCCTTCCCCGTTCCGGCGTTCACCACCGCGCCGCCGGCCATGGCGCCGACCAAACTCTTAACCGACCGGAGCGCACGAGCTTGTTTCGCCTCTCGGCGAGATCGCAGGATGTCCCCCTGCTACGAGATCTTACGAGAAGGCTTTGCTAACTTGAAACAGAGGATCGGTTCTCTGTATCGAACTGACGAAGCTCTCGTGAGCGCCTTGAGGATGTTTGAGGCCGAATGGTGAGTGGTGAGACGGGGCAGGGGTGGCCGAGCATTTATAGGCGGGAGACGCCGCGGGTGTCCCGTGTGAAAGGGGTCGGAATCTCAAGGGTTGGACTGAAAAATATCAAGCCCAAGCGCCGCACCACTGTCCATGTTCTCCCCGTTTATTAATCGCGGCCGTGGATAGAAGCCGCCGTCTTCCTGGAAAGAGGCCGACGGGAGGATCGCCGTCCATTCCATACTTCGACGTGTACACGCTCCAGATGAGCTGCCGATATTATCCGGTTGACTTTCGCCGGCCATGTAACCGCGAACCGATTTGGTTAAGACCGTGCAGTGATGGAACGGAGTGAGATCATGCTGATGACTCGGCGACAGGCCGTCCAGGAGCCCAGGATTTGTGCTGTGGGTTGGCAGCTGACGCCTCACCGCTGACGGCGCTAGAAAACGGCTAGGAACAGAGCATGTCGTCGTGGGTAAAACTTGACCACAGGTCATGGTATTTTTAGGACTGTTAAATTACTGGTTGCATGGCTTGAGGAAACCGCATCGTTACACCAGATTTCGTTGATGACGAGGTGAGCCTACCTGCAAGCTGGAGTAGTATGTTCCACCTTGTTTGTTGCTACAGTTGTGGAGACGGGTAGACTCAGAATTGAACTCCGCACACCTGTGCCCATGAAAGCGGAGCCGGTTGACTTGGACGCGCGTGATCCATCATGCACCATTGTCGACGAACAGTGTACTACGTGAGATGGCCGGCCGGTCGGATTTTATTTTTAAACTAGCGTTTTCATTTTAACGATAACGATTTAAAATGGAGAGACTACTGTTGATGCAACAGGCCGCGGTCAAGGTAGGCGGCCGCACGCGGCTGCCGGTGCGGACGCAGCCGTCGCCGTCGCCGCATCGCGAGCCGATCGCGGGCGCGAGAAGGACATTTCCGCTGGGCAGAGTACCGCCCCACACGCCGGTTGCCGTCGTCCTTGGGGCCTTGGCTCTTGCGCAGGCGATGAGATCTGCGTGTCGAAATATTCTAACTCTCGACAGTTTGGTCAACGGAGCTGAATGTACGGTAGCAGCATTCCCATCAACGTGGTTGATGCCAATAGGATGCACATACAGCTGCTGGCTTGATGCTTCCTGCTCCTAGAGAGAACGAATAAGCACGCAAGCGCCTACAATGCCAACGTGTGGTGTGGACTCGTTGTAGGGAGCTGAATTGAGCCTGTTTCCCAGAACTCTGAAAACTCTGCCAGCAGGTCGAAGCAGACAGGTCGGCCAGGCGGGCCTTCGTCCTCGCTCGCTCCCTGCTTCCGCCGCTGTGGTCCACGGCCGGGGCCTCTCGCTTGCTGCGACGGGACACGGCCCGGAAGACTGGCGTGCGATTGTTGTCAACCATCGACGGAGACAGCCGAGCCGAGGAGCCAGAGGACCTGGCGATCGGTCGACGCCCCGACGGGAGCCGGCGCACGGGTCCAACGCCGAGGTCAACACCCCGCGGTGCCAGTCAAAACCCAAACCAGCTGCTGGGTCGACCACCGGGACTCCCTGGTTACGGTCGCCGGGACACGACCCATCGCGTCAGGCGCGCGTCGGCTACTCGGTTAGTCGGCTGGCATGTGCAACAGGAAGAAGCGGAAGAACAACGTGCGGATTGCGACGCGGATGGGGCGCCATTGAGCAGTTGAAAATTCTCTCCTGTTACTCCTAGTAGAGGACTGCGATCCAGATATCGACATCAGAGCACAAAGAATATTCAAACTGCAACTTGCGTGCGGTGCAATTGCATCGTGACTTTCGTCCAGCACGCGGGCGGGCCTACGGCGGAGCAAGCGTGCTGTGCTAAGGTCTGCTGCTGCGCCGTGATCAAGGTAGAAAAATACTAAACTGGTAACAGTACGAAAAGCTACTGCATGCTCCGTGAACAACGTGACACGATCATTCAGAACTCGCCGAAAGGACTAAATAAAACGCACGCCTTCTGAAGCACCGAGTTTTCCGATGCGGAAAGCGCGACGTTTTACCTCAGTGATGAGTAGGCGCACACGCTGAGGACAGCGAGAGCTCGATCAAGTGGCCGCAAAACTAATCAAAGTTATTCAAAAGTGTGTTCCAGGGACAGTTCCTCTGTGCAAAGCCCGGCTACGCTTCTTCTGCATCTGCACTGCACAACTGAACAGCACTCGGCCTGAGGCGAGATGGAGAATCACATCGCCTAGCCATGCTCGACGACGCCGGCTCCAGCCCGGCCCGTTTCTTGACTTGGACGCATGCAGCGTCTGCACTGACCTTGATTCGCTCAGGTTCCTGGGTCACAGTGTCCGTGTTTACGGTTTACTCTCCGTTCCTATCAGTCGCAATCCACAATCCACGGCGCAGCGCCTCACCAAGAGTTCAAGACTAGACATGTCTGTGGCTTGGAACACAGGTAACATTCCGGGTCAATGGTCGCGGTTGGTACTGCGGCTGCCTCAACAGTTAAGACCGTCATTTTCTCAATCATCACCGAAGCAGAAGAATATTCACCGTCACAAACCTCGCATATAAATTATCACGCGTGCACTACTACTCGTTCGTTAGTTCGATATGTCTGTCATTCTCGATCACGTCGATCCAAACTCACGGCACGCGTGTGGCTATGGGTGCCGATACATTGGCGACACGCCAATTGCCCTGCAGATTCGTTTCTTTTCCGAAAGACCTAGCAGATTCGTTTCTCGTCACTCCAAGAGACGCCGGCACAGCCAGTAACGTTTTTAGCGTGATGGAGGTAAAGGTGAGTAGCAGGGCCGAGCCCCATGAGTGTGCGACCTGTGCAGTTACACAGGGCCCCCACTTTCTAAGGGTATTGTTAAGCATTGCTACATTAGTTTATCTAGTGAGTTTAATGTCCTTTTCGAATATTAGAATTTTTCTTGATTCCTATATTTTTGTGATATTACTATGTGATTCTTATGGTCCAAAAGAGAGCTAAATGTTTAATTATTAATTTTCATCTAATAGTTTATAAATATTTAATTGTTAATCTTCATCAATTCATCTTGCGTCTGCTGTTCCATTGGATTATTAGATTAAAGCCATGCCCTGTACCGTACAAATAGATCTACTACAAAATACTCTGTTTTTAAATTGACATCATCATTGACTTCTAACATCAACTTTGGTTATTGGTCTTATTCAAAAAATTAGTTCAAATGTGTAATATTTTAAGTTGTGATTCAAATAATTTTATTGATAAATTATAACAAAATATATAACATTTATTAAAAATTTTGAATGAGATAAATGATCAAAGTTAATGTTAGAAGTCAATAACGATATCAATTTAAGAAAGGAGAGAATACGATTTCAGTAGCAAAAAATATAAATAGGACTCGTGAAAGGTAATATACTACACCATATCTATTGTTTTCTTATTTTATTTCTGAGCTTCTTATAATATAGGATTTTTTTCTCATATTCTACATTTTCTTATAAAATTTTTATGCAGTTCATATAAAATTTCTGCTGAAACATATAAAGAGACCCTTACTACCCGTTTCGCAGTGGCCCCCGATTATGCCGGCTCGGCCCTGGTGAGTAGCTGCAGACAGGAAGAATAATGTACTCCCTACTCCAGTACTAGGACATCGTTGTCGTTAATGTTACCTAATGCAACTGCCAAGTGCAAAACGGGATTAACAACTCATCGTTCCGGATGAGCTCGTCTGGGATATGCTATTTTGTGGTTGTAGCCGTACTGCCCAAACATTTTTCTTGGTAGTGCCGTTTGTTGGTCCTAAATAACCAAATGAGCAGTCCGGCTTTCTTGAGTACGTTCCTTGAGAGAGGCGTCCAATGAATCGTAAACAATTTCATAATATGCTTGCCGAGTAGGTGAAGTGCGATACGGGCCACTCTCTTGATCACTGCAGAATTCTTTAGGAGTAGTTCGTTTGTTCGTTTTGTGGTTGAGCGCCTACTTTTCAGGCGCCGTCCACCAGCTGCGCGTGCATGATGACGGATGATACGAATAGGCTCTAATCTAAGGGTTGGTGGCGATGGAGATCGTCATTGCCAGCTAGGTAGGAATTAAGATGAAAATCTCGGACTCCACCTTTTTTATATTCCTTTTGTCGACGGCACGCTGCAATATCCGGAGGGTGACATGCACTTGTAATGAATGATTCGAAAGCGAGGTCCGAGAATTCGGGGCCAGGTAGAGTGGATGCCTGCGCGCCCAGGAGTATGTGCGATAGCAGCGCGTCCGCTGTCACGGTTCCACTCGTGCTCGCCAGGCGGGTTTCAAGATTTGAAACGGAGGTTAGGTCGTTGTAAGTGCAGCCATTATATATGCGCCACTAGTGTTGGCCAAACGGGCGCCCGGCACGGCCCGACGCAAGCACGAATTGGCACAGCCAGCACGAAAATGATTAATCATACCGAGCCGGCCACGGTGGCTCATCTCATCTCGCGAACCAATTAGTATAATTCACTCTAAAATGCTACAAAATATGCAAGAAAACTGAGAATTAAACTTAAAACCTCTATCTAAGAATTGAAGCAATAGCCTTATCATTAATTATATAAAAATTGAATTATATATATATATATATATATATGAGCACGATTCACAATATATTTATTTTGCAGCTACAGTGCTAAATAGTGATTTTGCTACAGCGTAGAATTACTTATATTGCGAATATTTTTATTGCAGGATCGCACTTGGTTGGCGAGGTCTAAGACTGGCAGTCGGTGTGTGGCAATGTTTGTAATATACTACTCGGTATTTATCATACTTATTGCTAGTTTGTTTAAAAAATAACGGAGTTTTTCCCTATAACCTCTAGCTGCAAACATATATGACAAGTTTTATCGTCTCCTCAGTTAGTTCCACCCAAAAGGAACACTTCTCTTTGCTCACAAGGTCCTACCTTTTTTATGGCAAGATGCAGAGGTAAACAAGGACTACCGCAGAGCTACTCCTATAGGGTCCATAGAATAAAAACTTCTCTTATATAAAAAAACTAGATTATCATAGGTTTTTCAAAGACAACATTATTTTATTTCTATAAACATAGCTTACATATGGTGTTTCCTTTCAAGAACCCCAAACACTTACACACAGATAAAAAATTACCTTACAGCGGATATATTACAGTGGTTTCTTCAATATAGATATTATACAAATAATATTGGTTACTACTGGAGAAGCGGAAGAGTGCTCTCTGAGTCTCTCGCTCTTATGGCTGTGGTTGATTGCTTCTGGTTCCTCTATCCATCATCTGCGTTTTGCCTCCCTTTTATAGCCGCGAGAAGAGCTTCAACCGACAGAGAATCTTTACTGTACACATGCTGGTGTACCTTCTTTTGTCATCTTCTTTAATTATTCTCGCATGCTTTTACCTTTAGTATCTTCAGAGTCTTTTCGTACATTTTTTGCTTTATCTTTTGGCACGCCTTATACGCCCGTGAGACTCTTTTGGATAACTCATGATTTTATGATTATGTTTTCTCTCACAATTTTATGATTATATTTTCTGTAATATTATTTTTATATTTGATAATACCTTATCAATCTTAATCATGCGGTTTAATTCTTTTATTCTTGCTTTTGCCCATGTCCTTCGATATCCATTATATCTTCATCTGAGAATGGTATTTCAAATTTTTAATCATACAATTTCTTCAAATCTTCAAACTTGTCGTATATTTCTTTTTTCACTTCTTTCATAATTTCTTCCCGTACTTCTTTCATAATATCTTCTTTAAACTCTTTCTTCTATTGTAGATATATGCATTCAAACTTCTCGTCTATCTTCCAATCGATATATTCACCGTCCAAAGGGTCTATTCCTTTCATGAGGCATTCTTTATATGTGAGCTTACAAGTTTCATCTTTTTTATAGTAACCAATGATGTAGATGCACATGCCTTCTTATTTTTTGCCTTTTTAAATTTTTGAATATATTCTTTCGCAGCTGGCTC
>BCLH01003013.1:0-18574 GCA_001602315.1 Zoysia pacifica
TTTTAGAACACGAACAGAGAAGCAGACATTCTGATAAGTATATTGTCATGAATACTTATCAATTCTATATGCACATCAGAGGATTTCTCCGGATCATGGTACTGTTATTAGGTGTATTTGTGACAATGAAACAGGTAAAGTTGCAATTGGACATAATCAGAACCATTCTTTGAAAATCAATGGTCCGAGTTCATAGGAAATGTTGACATTTTAGAACGGAATATAGTGTATGAATTTAGGTTAGATATGCTTGCCATTACGAGCTAAGCAATGTGTGCCAGTTGGAGGCCAGATGCACATAACTTTTACATCTGAACCAAAAGCATGACAATGTAAACACTCATACACGTGCTCTAAGAGTCTTGTCGAAATCACGTATCTGAGTACCTGACAGTCCGTGCTCGAACGCGTAAGGCTCCGAGTTAAGGGTCGGGCGACCGCGAGATCCGACCCCTCAGGCAGCGATCTACGAAAGCCAAGCTTTAGCCGCGCTGGCATACGGAGACTCCGGCCTTCGAAAGCCCGATCCCCGGGGAGCGACCTTTGGGGAGTAGATGACGCGTTATAGTACATTTACTCTGCTGGCTAACTGTCATCCGTTCTGACGGGACGGGGCGAGATTCACCACGGCGACACTCCAGCAGAAAGCTACAACGGCTGCTGGACAAGACACGACAACACTGTAGCTGGCGCAGCTACGCCAGACAAGCGTCATAGTGCCCGCCGCTGCGTGAGACGCGACGGTCACGACCACGACGCGACGGTGACACCACGCTTAGACGAAGCGAAATGATAGCAACAACAGCGAAAAGGCCCACCTATCGGCAAGACGGCAGGATCGCGTAGGACCCACCACATGTAACCCCGAGCCCTCTCTATATAAGAAGAGCTCGGAGAGCGATAGAAGAACAACAGAGAAGAACGAGATAACCCAGAACAGTCACGAACACACGAGAGATAAATCCACGAGCTCCATTGGAGCCCAGAGTCTTTGCATCCTTCTGAGCAAATACCCCCACTCGCCCACGTTTCGAATTCTTCCGCGAAGAGAGGATCCCGTATTTGTAACATTATCATCGAAATAATCCGCCTCTTAGACGTAGAGTATTACACCGTTCGAGGTGGCTTGAACCAGATAAAAATCTTTTTGAGTCTCCTTTAAATTAGGTCACATCGAATCCGAAGACACATCTCCTCCGCGATCGTATATTTACTGTGCCGATGGTCAGAACGCCGACAAATCTCAACAATTTTAGAATTTTAATTTAGAATAGAGTGAGTATAGTGTATGAATTTATGCATCTTATTTATTTAGAGAGGAAAAGGGAGATGATAAAATAATCTGTTCCTATGAGAATCGGTGATTGTATGAGTTTAGACTCCATTTTAAATGTAGGAATTTCATTATAATTGTATAAAAATTTAATAAAAATCAACTCAATTTCATAAAAAAAATCCGCGTTGCAAACCGGACCATTCACGGGCAAAGTAGTGAAGTGGTGACCAAATTTCACCCCATTCACGTGCAACGGCTCCCAGATACCTGCAACGCCAAATTCAAACCAGAAGAAACCTGCCTTGTCATCTCGCTCGCTCGCGCCCATCCCACGAACCATGACATCGTCGTCGTCGCGTCTCAATCACGCACCAAGCCCGGCGCCCTCCACCGCCGCTGCACTGCTTGCCTCCGCCTCGCCCCTCCCGGTGCGCCGCTTCCTCCAGCTCCACGCGCACCTCATCCGCACGGGCCTCCTTGCCGTCTCCCCTGCTGCCGCCACCGCCTCCTTCCTCTGCCTCGCCGCGGCCTCCCTTCCATCCCCGCGCGCGCTCGCCGTTCTCGGCCACCACCTGACACCGGCATCGATCCCCTCCACATTCAGCTGCAACTTGATCCTTGGTTCCCTCTCCAACCCTCGCGACGCGCTCCGCTTCCTCCGCCGCATGCGCGCGCTCGGCCGCCGCGGGAACGCATTCACCCTTGCCATCCTCCTCAAATCCCGATGCACGCTCCCGCATGCGCGACAGCTCCACGCCAACGTCGTGGCCGACGGCCACCTCCGCGACGCCCTTCTGGTTACCACGCTGATGCGGAGATATGTGGAATGCGGAGATGGGGATGGCGCGCGCAGACTGTTTGAGGAAATGCCGGTGAGGGACACTGTCGCGTGGAACGTGCTCATCACCTGTTATATGAGGAACCGGCGGACGAAGGACGCTCTGAAGCTTTTTGAGGAGATGAGGTGCAGTGAGGGCGAGGCAGCGCCAGATGATGTCACCTGCATTCTACTCCTCCAGGCATGCACGAACCTGGGTGCTCTAGACTTTGGGGAGCAGGTGTGGGCTTACGCTGAAGAGCATGGTTATGGAAACGAGTTGAAGGTGCGTAACTCACTTATTGCGATGCACTCAAGGTGCGGTTGTGTGGACAAGGCATACCAGGTGTTCTGTGAGACTACTCGGAAAAGTGTGGTCACGTGGAGTGCGATGATCTCAGGGTTGGCAGCAAACGGATTTGGGAAGGATGCTATCTCAGCATTTGAGGAGATGATCAGGTCAGATGTTGCCCCAGACGAGCAGACGTTTACTGGTGTGCTTTCTGCATGCAGCCATAGTGGGTTGGTCGATGAGGGTTTCAGATACTTTGATATGATGCGCTATGACTATGGGTTGACACCAAATGTTCACCACTACGGGTGCATCATTGATCTGATGGGCCGTGCTGGCTTGCTTGATGAGGCTTACAAGCTTGTGAAGGAAGAGATGAGGGTTGCTCCAGATGCTACAATTTGGCGAACTCTTCTTGGTTCTTGCCGGGTTCATGGTCATGTTGATCTTGGGGAGCACGTGATCAGTCATTTAATTGAGCTGAAAGCACAGCAAGCTGGGGATTATGTTCTGTTGCTGAACACTTATGCAGCAGCAGAGGATTGGAAGAAGGTGGCAGAAATCAGGAAGTTAATGAAGGAAAAAGGAATACAAACCACTCCTGGCTGCACAACTGTAGAACTTAATGGTGAGGTTCATGAGTTTATTGCAGATGATGATACACACCCAAGGAAAGTGGAAATTTATGAAAAGCTAAATGAGATAAATAAGCATTTAAGGATTGCTGGTTACACACCTAATATGTCATCTGAGTTGCATGATTTGGATTCAGAGGGGAAGGAAAGTGCCCTCACCTACCACAGTGAAAAGTTGGCCATTGCTTTTGCTCTCCTTGTGATGCCACAACACAGGCCAATAAGACTTGCAAAGAATCTTCGTGTTTGTGTAGACTGCCACAGTTTCACAAAAATATTTTCTGGTGTTTATAACAGGTTGGTTATTGTCAGGGACAGAACCCGGTTCCATCATTTTGAGGGAGGTAAGTGTTCATGCGATGATTATTGGTAGCCCATCTTTGCCACTTGTCTGTTGCATTTGAAGCAGGTGCATCACATGGATGTGAAGTGCCCATGTACACAAACATTGGATACCAGAACAACCTGAATATTGGAATTAACAGCCTTTGGCATCATAAGCTCTTGGTGAGGTTTTGCCTGGCAAGAAGAAGGTTATCATGCAAGACGTGTTTCGCTTGTCTATTGCCAGAAATGCTACTAGCATAAAAGCCAGGTCCCTAGAAATTATATTTATCTTTACAATGAACATCAGGGACACTGCCATATCAGTATTCTTGGTCTTATCTGCAACAGTACTACCCATGAATGAGATTCTGAGAGACACACAAAAAGGTGCTTATAATAAGCATTATAATTAGTAGTACATCATATCCTTCTAAGTAAAAGAGGAAAGTGATGGCGAATTATGTGACTTTCTTGCAAGTCCATCAAGAGCGCCTCGTGAGGCTTAGTAGCGAAGTCCAGCACATTGTGCTTCAAGCATAGGAAATGAATTTGGTGTTTGCACTGGTCTCTTAGTACATTGTGCATGAGAATAATCAGATATACAGTTGAAAATTTTGCACCGCAGATTGTATATACTCCCTTCAGTTTTAAAATATTGACACCATTGACTTCTAATGTCAACTTTGACCATCTGTCTTATTCAAAAAATTTATTCAAATATAGAAAATTCTGCTATTGTTTACTTTATCGTTAGTAGTATTTAAAGCATGACTAACAATTTGACATTTGAACAAATTTTTTGAATAAGACGAATGGTTAAAGTTAATGTTAAAAGTCAACGATGTTAATAATTTAAAACCGGAGGGAGTAGGATATAAAGCCTTGGTGGCTTGGTGTTTAGTGTTGAGTACCACTAAAAGATGCGCACTATCTGCACGGCCAGCTACAAGCTGAGCAAGTTTGAAAGCAAATCCTGATGTCAAGCCCGGTAAATACTACTGACACTAGTTGAGAGAGCTGGCACCTGAAAATTTCAACAATGACCTCTGTGACCTCTGTGATGACTGATGGGCTGATGATTGCTGACGCGATGCCAGAGGTTTTCCAATGAAATCAGATGTGCATTCGGATGCTGACGAAAGGCCTGTTGCAGCTTAAAAAGATGCGGCTGATAGCTGTTGCTGTTTTAGTGTAATGAACAGTAAACTTGACTTGGACTTGCTAAACTTGACTTGGACTTGCAGCCGCAGCTGCTGCCGAAGCTGCAGCGAACATGCCCGAATTCTACATCTTATCAATTTCATGCTTGATTTGCTTGCCACTTGTCGATGTGATATCGTGACACGTGTTATTGGCTTCTGCTCTCTGTGACGGCCATATGCGGAGCTCAGCCGTATATATATCCCGTGAAGGTTTTTTATTTTAAATACTATCCTTTATTCTAAAAATATCAGAAATACTACTTGGATCGGATAAATTTTAAAAATAATAGTGTGTCGTGTAACCAAAACACGACTTCACTTTAATCGAATAATGGAGACATGATTTTAGTAAAATCGGGTGATGGCCACATGACATTAGCAAATGTCATGTCTTACTTTCATATTTTCAAAATCTGACAAAAGTACTAGGTTTCTTCTATTACTCCCTTACCAAGTGTATTAGAAGGGGAATGAATCCATCAAGTGGATTCATTACTCTCTGTACTCTCTAGGTGAGAATTCAATCCCTTCATTTCACTTCATTTCGCTCCTATTCCCACAAAACCGAACAAGCCCCTAAATAAGATTCAGATTGGTCGAGTCATCACTCCGTGCACTAGCTGTCGATCAAGGTGTTTATGAGTGCACATTTATTCAGTTGGAGATAACCGATTTGCCATTCTTTGCATCTAGAGTTAAGCTCGGGAAGAATGGTGTTGAATCCATCATTTCTGCCAACATGCAGGAAACCTCAGGAAGCTACTGCTAGTACTGTTTGAAGGGGTTAAAATGGATATCCATAATAGAATAAAGGAGCAATAATTCTTGATCCTTTGAGTTTTGCAGCCTAGATTTCTTTTTTGTTTGATCAACATGTAGGAAGATGCTTCGTATGAGTTAGAACTGTTTTCTGTTCGTTTCTAATGGTTATGGTTACATGGGTGCATGGAGGCCCCAACACAAATTTTGTTCTTATTCTCTTGTCTAATGTGTCTTTCAGCACCGGCTCTGGGCCGGGGCGATAAGGGCAACAGTCTAGGGCCCGGCCCAGGGAGGGCCCAAAATTTTTTTATACGTGTTTGTTGCTAGCGGGCCAGCCCAATATGGAAGGTACTAAAAAAACCCAAATACGAAGCAGCACAACAATTCTTCTCCTGTATGCCTCCGTGCCTGGGCCCGAACGTGAGTCTACAGAATCAATTTCTTCATCTTTTTCTCCAACCATGGCGCTCCGCCTCCCTTCCTCGATATTTGAATAGCCACCACGGGGAGTCCCTTCCATTTTCCAACAGCAATCTCACCGTGAAAGATAGGCAAGGTCAACTCTATTTGAGTTCGTTTTGCCATGTTTCTCTTAGGCTGGTTGCTAACTTGTGCTGCAAGGGTGGAACTTCGAAGGCTAGTACAGAAAGAAACGAAACGGAAGAGAGAAAGAGCAAGTAATGGATTTCGTATTCCTCTAGGTAATGAGTGAATCGATCTTCTTTCTTCATGCTGCTGAAATTTTTACCTTGATCTGGGCCCGAATCTGATATTAATATCGGGGGATTGAAGCTACAGGCTTTATGATCTTTAATCCGCACAGTTTGAAATCCATCTGTTTTTGGGCATCTTAGAAATCGAATTTGAAAATCTGACAATAATGAATAGAGATCTTTCTAATGAGTACTGATTCACAATTTTTCATTGTAGTATTTTATGAGATATTTCATTTTGAAGTTTGGTATCACATTCTGTCATCTAAGAGTTTCAGTTTGTTTACAGTTATAATTATCCAATTTGAGTGGCGTCGTAAATTAGTTTATTGGCCAAGTTTGTGCAGAACTCTATGGAAGTTTTTGTAGTCCTTTGTATGGCCTTTCTAGAGAGTATTTACATGCTCAATTCAGTTGAGTAGTTATAGAGTTATGGTGCCGCAAAAATGAGGAAAGGTAAATAAGAAGCAGTTTATTGAGTGCAGGCAAATTTTAGTAAAAACAGTTGTCGTTGGTAAATATAATTTTCCTTTTCTAGATCAAATGAGATTAATTATAATTTTCTCTGATGTTCATTTGTTTTACAATTATATATATTATACAAGAATTATATATAGGGCTCTAATATCGAGTTTGCGGCTGGGCCCTTCAAAATATAGAGCTGACGCTGGTGTCTTTTGTATCTAAGAGCATCTTCAACAGTTATCTCAAAAAATCATCTAAAAAGTATCTTTTGGGGTAAAAATTTTGTGGTCTACTTTAGTCATATCCTTCAACAACTCTTTTAAATATTGTTTACATTTGAATCTAGTGAACAACTCGTCTCACTGTTAGTTGCACTAAGATAAGATAGGGACCCAGAAATTTTTTAAATCTACTTTTGATTAAAGAGATTTTAGGAACCTTCTAAAAATAGGGAGGCCTTTAAAAGAGTAGTTAAAAGAGGTTTTTTACACTTTTCCTTTATAATTTGATTTAGAGAAGTTAACAAGAAGGTTTTGAAGATGCTCTAATAAAGCATTTTCTATGGACGTTGTCTGCAGTTTCCAGTGACGTGGTCCATGTTGTTACCGGCATATTTCCTGCTATTGTACAACAATGATTTGTATCCTTGGTCGTATTTTCATGTTGAACCTATTTGTTAATTAATACTACTCTCTTCATCTTAATAGAAGTTTATTTTTAAGTTTTGTTAAATTTAATTAATTTTAAAAATATAAATTTTATATATTATAAAAGTATTTCTTTTGATGAATTTAAAAATACAAATATTAGATTTTTAAATATAACTGAATCTATAAAAATTATTGATCAAAATGCTAGTCAACAAAAACTAGAAATAAATTTATACTGAGACGAAAGTAGTACCTGGCTTATGTTACGAAGGGCTGGTGGCGCTAATGCTCCATATGGAGCAACGCCTCTTCCATCTGCCGCCGCGGCCCGGTCATCCCTTTGGTCAAAAACTTTCCGGTCATTCTTTCGTCAAAAACTTTGAAAGAAGTCAGCATTCTCGATATCCCCGCAGTGTATTTCGTATTTTTTTTATTTTTAAATTGATATCATTATTAACTTTTAACATCAATTTTGATTATTTATTTTTTTTTAAAAAAATTGTTCAAATGTATAAAATTTGAAGTTGTATTTCAAATAACTCTAATAATAAATTAAATTATAATAAAATATATAATATTTATTAAAAATTTTGAATAAAAAATAATTAAAATTAGTGTTAAAAATCAACGGCGAGATCGACGGAGAGAGCTCTGGCAGCGTGTAGCGGCTCTCTTCCGTTCTCTTACGTTACTACTGCTCAGCATGCGGTTTTACTAACAACAGAATTCATGTTAGTTGTTTTTCCATTGCTGCCACTTTTTTTTTTCATATTTTCTGTATTTTTGTAACATATTTACAAAACTCAAACCATGACTTCATGATCACAAAGCACAATTTTACCGTTGCGTCTAAGGCTCAGCTTATGGCTTGTAACACAAAAATAAAAATAGATTATAGAGACTTTTGGAGATAACCTATTTTGAGTTAGAAGTGTTTGTTAGGAATTACTATTCTGTATGCCATAGTTCGCCGTAATCCAAAGTCAATGCTCCCCAAAAGCTATACAAAGGGCGCATAAGGTGGCACACATAGTAAAAAAAAATTGTACTATAACTTATTTTAGTTTGCACTACGAGATAAACCCAGTCATATCTTTGTGCCCAATTAACTTACATTCGATTTACATGTATATCAAATTTCAGTGGAGCAATGGGTGTAAGGATAGCATCGCGTTTTGGGAGCAATGGAACATCTAGATCCTGGTGACCCTGAGCTTCACCTCCAAATCATCCTCCTCTCCTGTGCAAGGATCCGCCGTAGTGAAGGCCCAGCTCTGTTGAAAATCCTTCTCTGGCTGGCGTACCTGATGGCCGACTACACCGCGATCTCTTGCTTCACCTTGGTGGGCTGGACACCATCACTGCCTACGCCTTCCAGGACAACCAGCTCTGGCTGCGCCACGGACTCACGCTAGCGGGACAGGTGCTCGGTGCCGCCTACGTCTTGTACCTGTTCGTCTCTGCGAACCAAGCTGGGACGCTGCTCGCTGCCGCTGGACTGATGTTCGTCACCGGCTGCCTCAAGTACGGCGAGAGGACATGGGCGCTCAAGTGTGGTGGCATCGATAGCATCGCAAGCTCTGTCGTCAACGACGACGCGTTCGTTTTTTATTTTGATTCAGATTTAAAAATTGAAACTTGTGTACCTTTCTCATATGTTGTCCAAATTATACGATTCTTTTTTCTAATTTTTTTAAAAAATCTTCTTTTTCACAAAAACATGTTTTCATTATGCTTATATATTTCAAATTTATGCTAATAGATGGATTCAAGAATAATCACTATTTAACATTTCCTTCACAATTTTGTAAATCTTTAAATAATTTGATTTTTAATGAATTTTTGTGTGCATGTACAACTTATATAACTCTACACATAGAAATTTTGTATAATTTTTTTGAAACACTTATACTTGTGTAAGATTGAAATGTTCTTCGATCATCTAAAAACATAATAACATCTTTATGGTTTTATAGAATCTGAACACAAATTCATGCAAATATTTTTTAAAAATATCCAAAAATTATAGAGACCGGTCTTGCCCCACACATCCACAAAAAACTTAAAGTTCAAAATTCCTTATATTTTTGGAGATAAAAATATATAAATAAAAAGCATTTTCATTTTGTTTTGTTCCACTCAAAATATGATGATTTTAGACCTCAAATTTGGTGGACATATGTAATATAGGCTTACAAAACTAGCTTAATTTTGGTCTGTTTTTTATATTTTTTTAATCAATGTAACACAATTAAAAGAATCAATTTAAACTACTAAAATACGCCTTCAGCTTATTGAAAACATAGTCCTGGTGGAACGAAGTACGCTTTTGCGCTCTGAAACGTATTATTGTTGCCGGCACAAAATTGGGCCGTGCTTGGGCTTGGCACGGCCCGAAGTCAGCCCACCGTGCCCTGGGCCATGCCTGGGCCACATTTCAACCATGTCGGGCCGACCAGCACGGCCCGACAAGGCATGATGGCCCGTCGGCTCGAGGCATGATACGGCCCGAAGCACGAGTGGGCCGTGCCATGCCGGCCCGGCACGGCCCAAGTCCCAGGACTACACACATGGCGTCTGCATCAGAATTATCTCACCACTCTCTGTGGTCGCGGCATTCATGTTGTTCCAGCTCAGCAGCAAGGACGCCTACGACAGAGTTGATGTCGCCGTCACCTACGCCCTGCTGGTTGGAGCCATGGCATTGGAGCTCATTTCGTCGCTTGGGGCAGCAGGGTCATATTGGGCGTGCGCATCCTACCATGCCTGGGGATGGCACTGGCTCTGCGTCGCGGTGATGCGCCTCCGACGGATGCTCAATGCTGGAGCAGGAAGGAGGGCTTGCCTGGACTTCCTCGGGCAATACAACCTGCTAGACCTTTGCATCGACGTTAACAAGGATGACAATCTGAGAGGCAAGATCGCCAGGAAGATCGGGCTTGGGGACCGGTGGCAGAAGATACATTACTCGAGCATTGTCGCCATCACTGACGGCATCAAGGATCTCGTGCTGGAAGAAATCCGAAGGAGGAAAGTAGATGACCTGTGGAACGCGCGGGGCAGGTGGATCCTCAAGGAGAGAAGGATGTATAAAGATCTCACGCGGATTGCCGATGATACCGAGCTGGACCGTGGCATCATGGTGTGGCACATCGCCACCGCTACCTACCTCTCGATGTGCTCGGGCTCCGACTCCGACTCCGATCAGGTGGTCCAACTCCGAGACAACATCAGGGTGCTCTCCAACCACATGATGTTCCTCATGGTGGTGCATCCCTACCTGCTGTCCAGAGTTGTTCGCAGCAGCCGATACAAGGAGAACGTCAAGTATTATGATGATATGTTGTGGCGGATTACTAAGTCCACCAAGGAAGACATCAAGAACCTGTCTAGATTGGAGATCATCGACAAGATAGCAAAGCAGCAGCTTCCGATCGATTTGAGACAATGTTAGACATAAAAAACCTGCTGCTCCGTATCTACTCTTTCGGCGGTTCCCAAAGCGACAAGACAGCGCGACGGGACACCACAGTGGAAGCACAGGCGACGACGTATGACAGACGACATGCGCGGTGTAGCAGTGGACGCCGAAGTCAAAAAGTATATACTAGAGTAGTTAGTAGTTGTAGCATTTACTGCTGCACTTGCAGCGGGTGTATAAAACCCGAAGGCTTTCCTCCTTGTAGGTAATCGAAACAGAAGCCAAAAACAAGGCATTTCACTCGGCCACTTCGCGTGTGTTCTGTCCTTGTGCTTTCTCATTGCGCACTGTTTATCTTCACGCCACAAGGGTCAGGAAGTGAGTTCATAGGGATCGGCAAGGTGTGAGCTGCAGGTGCAAAGTCGTTGTGGGACCAACAAGTGGTATCAGAGCCATGTTAAGCACCAGCAGCGATGGCAGGCACGCTAGAGACTTCTCCAGTGGGGTCAACGGTGCGGACGCCTGAGCTCTCCCCTGAGCGTCGTGGCCGCGAAGAGCGACACGGCAGAAGGGACTGCTCCGGGTCTCGTACGGTAGTCGTCCACAAAACTGTGAGGAAGTTCGGCGGCGCCACCACCTACCCTACGTTTACACGTATGAACTACTCCAACTTGGCGGTGTTGATCAAAGTGATGCTCCAGCCGCATGGCTTGTGGATCGCCGTCGAGTCAGGGACCGACGACGACATAGAGGACAAGCTAGCGCTGGAAGCGATTCTCCACGCGGTGACGCCAGATCTCATCTCCACCTTGGGGAGAGCGAAGATGGCGGTGGAGGCGTGGAAAAAACTCGCATCGATGCGCATAGGCTCGGACCAAGCGAAGAAGGCGAAGGCGCAGCTACTCCGAAAGGAGTATGAGAACATCACGTTTCGTGAGGGCGAGTCCGTGAAGGACTTCGCACTGCGTCTCATCTCGTTGGTGGCGGAGCTAGCGGCACTCGGTGACGAGATCGCTGAGCAACGGGTTATCGAGAAGTAACTGTGGGTTGTGCCGGTGAAGTACGAGCAGATTGCTCTCTCGATTAAGACTCTGCTCGACCTCTCGGAGCTCACGTTGGAAGACGTGACCGGGAGGTTGAAGGCGGTGGAAGACCGCACCGCGGCAGCAACGCCAGCAAGTACCAGCAGCAGGCTGCTGCTGACGGAGCAAGAATGGAGGGCGCGCTGTAGAAAGCAGGCGGGCAGCCCGTCCACCTCCGGTCGGAGCGGGCGTGGTAGAGGTAAGCCAAGGAGTGGCAAACCCTCCCCATACGCCGACGACGAGTGTCACAACTGTGGCAAAAAGGAGCACTAGGCACATGATTGCCGTGCGCCCAAGCGTTGTGACCATGAGAGTCAGGGGCGCGCCCGCCAGGGAGGAGGGCGAAAGGAGAAGGCCCACCTGACGAAAGAAAGCGAGCAGGAGTCGCCTTTGCTGCTGGCGCAGCTTTGTGCTCTCGGAGACGTCCTTGAGGACAGAGAGCATCGTGAACTTGAGCTGGACGAGATCCAGGCTCATGTTTACCTAGGAAGGGAGAAAGACGCCGTCGAGGATGTCTGGCACCTCGACTCAGGGGCTAGCAGCCACATGACAGGGAACAAGGCGGTCTTCACAGAGCTTGACACCACCATCTTAGGGTCGGTCAAGTTTGAGGACGGGTCGGTGGTGAAGATTGAGGGACAAGGCACGGTGGTGTTCAAGGGCCAGAATGGCGAGCACCGCGCGTTGACCAGAGTCTATTTCATCCCACATCTGAAGACCAACATTGTGAGCCTCGGGCAGCTGGACGAGCGAGGGTGCTAGATATTGCTCGAAGACGGGGTCCTCCGCGTCAGAGACCGAGAGCGGCAGTTGCTGCTTAAGGTGAACCGCGGGAGGAACCGTCTTTACACCATCAAGGTCCAGGTGACACAGCCAGTGTGCCTGGCGGTGAGATTTGATGACGATGCGTGGCTGTGATATGGGCGGTTTTGCCATATCAGCTTCGATGCGGTGGCAAGGCTAGATCGGCACAACATGGTGCGAGGCCTTCCCACGATCGAGCATGTTGAGAAACTATGTGACAGTTGCCTCGCCGGGAAGCAGCGGAGACAATCATTTCCGTGCAAGGCGACATACCGTGCCGAGGGTCTTCTGGACCTCGTGCAAGGCGACATGTGTGGGCCAATCACGCCACCGACGCATGGCGGTCGGCGCTACTTCCTCCTACTAGTGGATGACTGCAGTCGGTATATGTGGTTACGACTACTCACCACCAAAGACGAGGCTTCCAGAGCCATCGTAGAGTTCTAGGTGCGGGTTGAGACCGAGACGGGTCGGAAACTGCGCGTGCTGAGGACCGACCGGGGTGAAGAGTTCACCTCAGTGGAGTTTGGTCGGTACTGCGCCGAGAAGGGTGTGGAGCGGCATCTCACGGCACCATACTCACCACAGCAGAATGGTGTCGTGGAGAGACGAAACCAGACCATCGTCGGCATGGCCAGGAGCATGTTGAAGGCTAAGGATATGCCGGCGACGTTCTGGGGTGAGGCGGTGAGCATAGCGGAGTTCATCCTCAACCACTCACTGACTAAAGCCATAGCCGAGAAGACCCCCTTCGAGGCTTGGCACGGGAGGAAGCCGGAAGTGTCCTTCCTGAGGACATTCGGCTGTGTGGCGCACGTGAAGACAGCAAGTTGGGACTGGTCTGGGACCAGTACAACCGATGGAGAGGCAGGCTCACGGAGCTCCTTCTTTTTCGAGCGCTTCTCGGAGATTGAGGAGGCAGGCTCAGCTACAGGGGGAGCTGAGCGCGGCGATGCCGAAAGTCGACGCGAACCGGGGTCGACAGAGCCAGAGGGCTCGGACGCTTAGGGTCGACGCGACTCTGGATCGGCCGCACCGCGCGAATTAGAGTTGGCAAGGCAAGGCCCAGACTCTAGAGGTCGACACAGGGAGCGACTTGACGGTCGGCGTGACCAGGGATAGAGGTCATCGAGTCGGGAGGACTCTGACTCCAACGGTCAAAACGATCAAAGGTCAGGCAGTCGACGCGACCAAGGGTCAGACGGTCGGCGCGACTCAGCAGGGACTAAGTGTCGACGCGATGCCGAGGCTAGAGGTCGGCGGAGCCTGGGATCTGCAAGTTAGGAGAACTTGGATCCGACTGGGTAGAGCGGCTCTAGGTCGGGCAGTCGGCACGATCAGAGGTCGAGCAGTCGACGCAGCGACAGTCGGCAAGACCAGAGGTCGGGCAGTCGACGCAGCGTCAGTCGGCGCCATCAAAGGTCGAGCGGTCGTCTCCAGCGTGACTCAAGGCCCGAGGGCCAGGGTCAGCGTGGACGCTCGAGGTCTGAAGGTCGGCAGAGCGACTCAGACGCCACGAGTACAGGAAGCTCGGGGACTTTTTGGTCGGGGAGGTCGACAGCGAGACTAAGGTTCGTGTCACCACCTCCCGACCGCTCTCCCGACCTTGATGCGGTGCAGGACAAAGGGCTGCTGAGGTATCGGCCGATCAATGACTTGATCGCCGACCCTCAACACCTGAGGAGAAGGGCTCAGGTGGAACGCAGCACGCAGCAACTGCTGACGGTGACTGCCGAGGAACTAAGCACGTTCGCAGATACCAAACGCGACCCATGCTGGCGGAAGGCCATGGCAGAGGAGATGCGCTCAATTGAAGAGAACCGCACTTGAGAGCTAGTGGATCCGCCGATCCGATGTCGGTCGATCGGGCTCAAGTGGATCTTCAAGGTGAAGCGCGATGCCAATGGGAAGCTGGTGAAGCACAAGGCAAGGCTGGTTGCCAAGGGGTAACGTGCAGAGAGAAGGAGTGGACTTCGACTAGGTGTTCGCATCGGTTGCGCGGATAGAGTCAGTCCGACTCATGCTAGCGTTGGCGGCGTAGAAAGACTGGCAGGTCCATCACATGGACATAAAATCAGCATTCCTCAACGGAGAGCTAGCTGAGCAGGTGTTCGTAGAACAATCGCCGGGCTTCATTGAGAAGGGTGAAGAGCACAAGATGCTTCGGCTGCGGAAGGCGCTGTATGGGCTCTGACAGGCTCCGTGAGCATGGAACACCAAGCTGGACGCAAGCTTGAATAAGCTTGGCTTCACCAGGTTGTGGATGAGCATACGCTCTACACACGATGCTCCAGGGGGAGCACGCTGATCATCGGGGTCTACGTCAACGATCTTATCATCACCGGCGTCAAAAAAGAGGACATCGAGACGTTCAAGCAAGAGATGATGTCTCTGTTCAGAATGAGCGACCTGAGGTTGCTATCCTACTACTTGGGCATCGAGGTGATGCAGGAGCGCGGAGTCATCAAGCTCTC
This sequence comes from Zoysia pacifica, assembly GCA_001602315.1. Taxonomy (NCBI): domain Eukaryota; kingdom Viridiplantae; phylum Streptophyta; class Magnoliopsida; order Poales; family Poaceae; genus Zoysia; species Zoysia pacifica. The sequence continues at coordinate 14,921 of BCLH01003013.1, forward strand.
CCAGTCCGCCTATGCGGCGAAGCTCCTAGAGAGGGCAGGCCTCTCGGAGTGCAAGACAGCACAGACATCGATGGAGGATCGGCTGAAGCTGTCGAAGAGGAGCACAGCGTCGACCGTTGATGCGTTCTGGTACCAAAGCATCATCGGTGGGCTGCGCTACCTAGTGAACACATGGCCGAACATTGCGTTCGCCGTGGGGTTCGCAAGCCAGTTCATGTAAGATCCGAGGGAGGATCACCTTGCCATTGTCAAGAGGATCCTATGCTACGTCGCAGGGACGCAAGGCTATAGAGTCCAGTACAGCAGGACAGGCGGAGGTTCACTGAAGCTGACCAGGTTCAATGACAGTGACATAAGCGGTGACACCAACGACCGAAAGAGCACAACCGGCGTCGTGTTCTACCTGAGGCACAACCTCATCAGCTAGCAGGCCCAGAAGTAGCGGGTGGTGGCTCTCTCGACGTGCGAAACGGAGTACATCGCTGCGGCAACAGCTGCATGTCAGGGTGTGTGGCTCCATCGGCTGCTGTGCGAGCTCTCAGGAGAGGAGCTGCAAGCGCCAACCATGATGGTGGACAACAAGTCCGCCATCGCCCTATGCAGGAATCCCGTTCTTCACGATCGCAGCAAGCACATTGACGTGAAGTATCACTTCATTCGTGACTGCGTCGAAGAAGGGCAGATCATCCTCGAGTTCATCGAAACCGGTCGGCAACTCGCGGACGCACTCACCAAGTCACTTGGGCACGTTCGATTCCTGGAGGCTCGGTCTCGGGTCGGCGTAATCAAGGTGACTGAGGAGCAGCATGATTAGAGAGAGATTGTTAGACATAACAACCTTACTGCTCCGTATCTACTCCTTCGGCAGTTCTCAAAGCGACAAGACGGCGCGACGGGACACCACAGTGAAAGCACAGGCGGCGACGTGTGACAGACGACGTGCACGGTGTGGTAGTGGACGCTGAAGTCAAAATGTGTACAGTAATGTACAGTAGAGTAGTTGGTAGTTGTAGCATTTACTGCTGTACTTGCAGCGGGTGTATAAAACTCGGAGGCTTTCCTTTTTATAGGTAATCGAAATAGAAGCAAAAAATAAAGCATTTCACTCGATCATTTCACGTGTGTTTTGTCTTTGTACTTTTTTATTGCGCACTATTTATCTTCACATCACAAAGATCAAAGAGTGAGTTTATAGGGATCGATAAGAGGTCGACAAGATGTGAGCTGCAGGTGCAAAGTCGTTGTGGAACAAGAGTATATAACAGGTATCGGCGAAGAAGCTGCTGATGATGTCGAGGATAGGCCGGTCTATGCCAACGGAGCCTGGCTTGCCGGGATGCTGCACGGCAACAGGTGGCGCTTGGCTCCCGCTGAGATGCTGCAGGTCATCGCCGGCGTGTGGGTGGAGATCATGTGCTACGCGGGCCACCATTGCGGCCTGGAGTCCCACGCCATGAAGCTTAGCACCGGAGGAGAGTTCATGAATGCCGTCTGGCTGATCGTAGAGCATGCTACGCTGTACGACAGGTTCATCCCGTCTGGCTGATCGTAGAGCATGCTACGCTGTTCGACAGGTTCATCCCGTCTGCTGAGGCCTTGACAGGGGGTTTAGGACTTAGCAAGCCTGATGTGCCTAAGCGTCTCCCTACCAGATGGATGCCGCCAGAGGCAGAGCCGTAGAGCTACAGTCAACTGTACATGACTCAGTTAGCTGGTCTTCAATAATTGTCCCACGTGTCATTTATTTGAGTGGTCTTATACGTCAATTTTGTACGTATGTCAAATTGTCGAAGACCAACAGCCCGAGTTCTAAATTGTAAAAAAAAAACAGTGTGAATACTGTGTACCAAAAATCGGAATTTGAGTGTGAGCATTTTTTGTGAGGGGAATAGAAAACAACAGAAAAATTACCTATTATCATGAGGGATGCATTCAAACCACCAGCATAATCCATTTTCCTGGAGGTCCCTAACCACCTCCATGAAAGTTCTCCTGATGGTCCACCCCCGATGAAATAGGAAACTTACATCCAACATGGATATATTTGTAATGCCAAGGCGCCATGCTCATTTTTTTCCTATTGTTTTATAATCCCGCGACAATCTACACGCATGCCAGTTCTCTCTCTTTCTGCCAATCGATTGCATGCGGATTCCATTGCGTTGGCTGCAGCCAACGCTACCGAACACGCCCCTCCTCTCCACACTCTCCACGGCCATCCTCATCCAGTTATTTCATCTCAAATCTCCTCAACTTTCCTCTCCCTCTCGCTCTCTCATTCATGAGCGGCACAACCCACAAATTCGAGCCCATGCACCTTCTTCCTAGCGCGGGCACCACCGAATGCTTTCTTGGCGCTTTGACGCTGCTGGATCTCAGGGCCGACGAGAGGGGTAGCGGAATACTAGGCATATGGCGGCAGAGAGCGGAATACGTATGAAATATGTTTGTCAAATCTCGTCCTCGTTTACTACCAATTTTTATACTTCTTATTAATTCACATGCTCAAGACTAATGACCTATAAAAGCAAAAAGAGTACAACATCCGTCCATAAATTCTTACTCTCTCCGTCCCACATAAATTTTATTCATAGCTGAATCTATTTGTCCCATGTAACGGGTGCGTTCGCTTCAACTTTTTTCAACTGCCGCTGCAATGTAAACTGATCTGTGAACAATAAATTTCTATAGATTTTTGCAACAACAGCTGGAATGGGAAACGAACGGGCCCAAAGTTTATTCCTAGAGCATTAGATCATCATATCCCATTAGTTTGACATGGTGAGGCTTAGGTCTCGTTTGGCACCACTTCTTCAAAAAAAAAAAAACGCGCTTTACTTGCCAAGCGCAGCGCATCTTGAGCCGCATGTGTGAGACACGCTTCTTCCATCCTTCAGGAAATGAGAAAAAGCGAACACAGGTTTCTGGCCGCTTCTCAGTCCTCCGCGTCGGCGCTCCTGAGCCTTTTTGCTCCGGCGCTGCACCGCCTCCTCTGCTCCGAAATAGCGTCATCTTTGCCCCTTCACGTCGGCGCATGACCTCCGCCTCCTCTATGCTGCGCCTCCGCTATAGTTGGCCAAATGGGCCGGTCCAAGGCACGGAGAAAATGGCTTGGCCCAGACACGGCACGACTCAAATCTAATCGGGCCCGTGCCGGCCCGGCATGAAGTGCGGGCTGTGCTTGGGCCGGCACTTCGGCCTAGCGGGTGGCACGGCTCGGCACGATTATAGGGTTAATTGCAATTAGTTAATATATATTCAATTTACATTTAATCAACAAACATCAAATGGAGCACTGGTAAGGCTATTGCTTCAATTCTTAAAGGTCTTGAGTTCAATTCCGCCATCAGATGTGATGGGTCGCCATGCTAATGGGCCCGCCCGGCACGATTAACCATTTTTGTGCTGGGCCGTGGGCCGCCGCTCGAGCCCGTGGGCCATCCCGGCACAGCCTGTTAAGCACGACGTGACGAGCCAGCCCAGGCCGTGCCAATTCATGTTTGGCCCGAGCCGTGCCGGGCGGCCCGTTTGGCCAACATTAGCCTCCGCTCGTCGATGTCCGTGTTGTCGAGGTTCGCTTTTGAGCCCGTCGAATGGGAGGGAGGCGGAGCTCGGCGCATCGCCGTCACGGGAGGTGGAGGCCGTCGCGTCGCA
>BCLH01003013.1:25814-36645 GCA_001602315.1 Zoysia pacifica
GAGGAATTTTTTTAATTCCTCTGTTTTTTTCTGTAAAATTGAACTGATTTCTGTAAAATTCTTGCGTTTCAAATGAAGCCTAAGATGGAATGCAGGAATAGAAGCACAGAAATAAAAATGTTAGTGGAACTTAAATCTATTTTTATAAACTATATTATCATTATTCATTATTCATAGCACTTAATTTAAATTAAGGGCGCTTTTCTTTTTTTAAGCCTCACCTATTTCTTCGGTGTTTTGGAATTCTTTTTAAATGATTAATTTTTGAAAATTCAAAGGAAAATCTCTCAAGCTAGTTTCTAAAGTTTTTCAAAGTTATGCGGTTAGATTCGTCTCGTTGAGCTGTTCGTGTAGGTGTACTCTGAGTTATTCTTAAAAGTTTTCAAAGTTGTTCTATTAATTTCTAAAATTTACTAAAGTTGTTTCTTTAATTTCAAAATTTTCAAAAATTACCGAAGCTTTTATCCTCGAGAAGCAACCATGTGAGCATAGATGAGGCGCCAGAGCAGTGTCTAAGCCATTCTCTGGATTCAGAGTGGATTCTTTATTTCCCATAAAACAGACACTCCTCTGTTCCAAACGGTCCGATCGGTTACATTCTTGAGGAAACGGCCTGTGAAATTTCCTTCGATCTTTCTTGTTCCAAACAGGACCTAAAATTTTATTTGTCTCATCTATTTTTTCAACCATTCAGTTTGAGATGTGGTGAATATTGGCTGTAACAAAAAAAAAGCAAGCATTTTTGTGATTTTTTTTACACCATTAATACCAAGAACGACGTGAAAAGATCATTATAGCTCTTGCGTACATAAAAGTCAGATGCCTGAATGTTTTGAAGTGCAATAATCTTGACCCAAACCCGACCTTTTATATAATGCAGTTGTTGGAGCTTTCCTATATGCACATGTGGGATTCATATCGTCTGCATTGATTCAGTCCATGCAGAGAGAATATTAGCTCAGATCTGAATCATTCATATTCGGATGAAGGGCAGAGTTTCTGATTAAAGAAATCTTAAGCAAGCACTCTTGCCTCTCTCTCCTCGGGACACGGAATCGACGAACGCCACCCGTCGTAGCAACCTGATATATATTAAATAAAAATAAATATATTAGTACTTATCAAATATATTATAATATAAATAAATTTTAATTATTAAAAAAATTGAAAGTGCATATAGGATCTTTGTGAATTTTATAATGAATTATGACAAACAATAGAAGCATTTAATATTATTTTATGAGTATGTGTGCAGAAACATAAGAAAAAAAAACTTTATCCACCTAAAAAGGAAAAGAGCAATTGTGGTTTTTTAGCTTCGGAGTTGCTAGTTTTTACATTTGTTGAGTCACAGTACCACCATATTATCAAAGGGTTCAGTATTTTCTGCTTTGAAATTGGTTAAGTGCTCTATTATTTTTCATTTTATTTTTAATTATTCTGTTTTTGTTACTGGGCTTCGGACTTGTCCGAGAACGGTCTTGTCTGTCCAGCAGCCGAACTCTAGAGAGAGAATGCGTAGCTCACCTCAAACTTATCTAGGTGTTCGGACTTTTCGGGCATCAGACATGTCGTTTGGGTCATGCTGCGAACTTCAGAGAGCTGCTCTTTCGACAGAGCAGGACTAGTCCGCTCCTCCGAACTAGTTTGAGTTCGAACTTGTCCATCATGGCAAGCGGACTTCAGAAAAGAGACACTCCGTAAATTCTTAGACTTGTCTGTTGGGCGGACGGGCTTTCGAACGGATACACTTTAGCTTGATTAGACTTATCTGTGGTCTCTGCGGATTACAGAAAAATGACCATATTAGTGTTGCGCCAATGGGCCTCTCGACGCAAGCAGAACCAGTGAACCACCAGCAAAACGGTCCATGCATATTTGAGCGCATCGATCATGTTATATTTTGTTTGTTTTTCGAGAAAAGGAAAGGAAGAAAACAACCGATGGTCTTGGCAGAAACGGTACCCTGTTTCTATGATTCGATTTCGATAGGACGACTCAGGAAGTCAGAAAAATTATTCGACACTAGTCTGGCCTGGATTATCCTTGATTCGATCACAAACATGTTCGTTCCCAATAAAATAGAGACATGATGGTCGATTTAAAATTAAGCCCACATGATGCTTGACGATGTTATAGTCGGCAGCAGGCAATATATACATGCTTCATTCGTCTAAAAGGCTAGCACACCCATACGATGCTTGCATCCGACTATATATTCTTCTGATCTTCTCCATCTGCAAGGGACGCAGCGTGCGTCAGCACTCGGAACGTCAAGGCGCAAACGTCATGCATAGGATGGGCACGCCAGAGTCGAACGTGCGTGCGCACGCTTGACGCGGATTGATTGAAGGAAACCGGATCCATTGAGCTGTCAGTACGACCTACGAGCTTCGATGGAGAGCGTGCCTCCATCTGCTTCGATCTCCAGTACCAGGCGATAGGTTCGACTGATGGTTGGTGCTTGGATGCTGCAAAAACATTGACCGCAAAGGTTAGATGGAATCGTGGAAAAGCTTCTCTATATTTTTAAGTAAATGGAAACCTGTTCTAACCTGTACATGGATCCCCTAGATGTGTAAATTGATCATTACAATAATATAGATTGGCGACTCTATGATATGTACTTTAACTAAAACTACAAGTATGCTACAGTAATTTTAGAAATATATGCATAGAATCTATAGTTCTTTAATAAATTGAATATAAAATTTGTAACTTTGTGATAAACTAGATGTAAAATTTGTAATTTTATGATAAATTAGATACGTATAAAATCTATAGCTTTTTGAAATTATAGCTTAAATCTGTAGTTTTGTGATAACATTGATAAAATACATGTAGTTTTGTCAAATTTAGTCTTAAAATTAAAATGTACTATACTAGAAAAAAATACTATCTCTGTTCTATAATATAAACATTTTTAAGTTTGGATAAAGTCAAACTATTTTTACTTTTATTAATAATATCTAAAAAATTACATAATTTTTAATATAAAAATATAATTTTTATAAATGTTTATTTTATAATAAATCTAAAAAATATAATTTTTATATAATAAAATATTATTAATTATATATTATTTTGACGAAACTAAAAAAACTTATATTTTAGAAAAAAAAGAGTACTAACCAGGCCTTGCTTGTCAGAGATAGAGAGAAACATACTTACCTTATTTTTAAATTGATGTCGTAATTGATTTTAAATTTAACTTTAATTATTTATCTTATTAAAAAATTGCTCGAATGTTTAAAATGTTAAGTTATGATTCAAATAATTTTAATGATAAATCAAATTATATTAAAGTATATAAAATTTATTAAAATTTTTTTAAATAAAATAAATAACTAAAATTAAATTTAAAAGTCAACATTAACATTAATTAAAGAACAGAAAGTACATAATTCTCAACATATGCAGAGACCGAAGATTTTTCCAGAATAGAAACTGCCAAGACAGAGGAAGGATGATTACTGCGGGGCACAGCCGCACAGCCTGCACGTTAACCCTGCTGCCACAACGAACTTTACTGTCCATCTGTCATTCAAGCGTGACATTGACAAGTGTAAATATTCTGAAGAGCGGATAGTGGCCGCCGCGTTGGATCGTTGCGTGTGGCGTCGTGTCTCACGTGTCGGAGGCTGATCGCCAGGTGGACAGTGGACTCGTTCGCCGGGGGGGTCCACATCAACCGGGGAATCGAAGACATGTGGACCGGGATGGTAGTATTGGAGACACGGGACCGGCAGCGCACTAATCTGTCTCGGGCACCACGGTACGTTGCGGGCGCACTCAACAAACCGGACAATACGGTCGCATACTCCGTTGTCTGTTGGTCAAATGATTGAGATATACTCTCTCTTTTTAAATTGATATCGTTTTTTATTTTTACTATTTGTTTTATTTATTTTTTTAATAAATATTATATACTATTTCTGTCCTAATAAAAGTCTATTTTTAGTTTTTTTATTGACTACGACTTTAACCAGTGATTTTGATAAATTTAATTAAGTTTAATAATATAAATTATATATATTATAAAAGTATTTCTTTCGATGAATTTAAAAGTATAAATACTAGGTTTTTAAATTTAACCGAATCTATAAAAATCAATAGTCAAAGTTGTAGTCAATAAAAGTTAAAAATAAACTTCTATTGAGACGGAGGGAGTATTTTGTTATAATTTGATTTAGAGTTATTTGAATCACAACTTAAAATTTTATACATTTGAACTAATTTTTTTTTAATAAAATGAATGGTTAAAGTTGAAATTAAAAGTCAATAGCGAAATTAATTTAAGTATGATGGAGTAAATCTCACGTTGAGCATATAGGATGGTTCCAATAACTGCATTATAAATGCTCGGAATTTGTGTCAAGATTCTTGCGCTTCAAAATATTCAAGTACTATATGAGTTTTTACATAAGAACCGTAATGATCTTTTCACGTCATGCTTGGTCTTAATGTTGTAAAAAATCACAAAAATACTTCATTTTTTGTTATAGCCAATATTCACCACTGATCTCAAACTGGCTGAAAATTCAGATGCAAGACTCTAGAACTATTAGATGTTGTATATAGTGTATTGAAAAGAAAAAGAAATGTGTATTCTAAAGTGAGAATGATAAATATTAAAAGAAATAAAATTTGCATCATATAATGACATAGTACTACATAAAATACATATAGGTAAATTACATGTAGTTTTGTGAAATTTACTCTAGTTTTAAGTTTAGTATGAATAACAAGTAAATAGAAACGGATGACTCCCTCCGTTCTTAAATTGATTCTTAATTAACTTCTAATATTAATTTTGACTATTTATCTGATTAAAAAATTAGTTCAAATATGTAAAATTTTAAGTTGTTTTTTAAATAACTTTAATAATAAATCAAATCATAAAAATATATAATATTTATAAAAAAATTAAATAAAATAAATGATTAAAGTTGATGATAGAAGTTAACGGTGATATTAATTTAGAAATGGAGGGAAGAAGTAATAAGCTACAGGTCATGTCAGACTCACTGCCGTCGAACGGTGTCATTAACCGGGATGGTTTCACAAACTAGCGCCGGCGATGCACGACGACTGCGTATGTCCGGCCACCAAGGCTACGACGACGGTGGCAGGCACGCAAGCAAATGCACCAAAAGACCACGCGCTTCGGTGCGGTGGTGCCTGGTGGTGATCGCTCATACGCATGGCGAAGACGACATGACTCCAAGCACTACTGAAAACAAGGCGGCACAGGCTACTGTTCCTAATTAAACTACACGTGCGTTGTGTACCAAGTAGGCGCAGTTGCTGCCTTCACCCACCTTGTTGGATTATTGCTTGTCCTTGGGGATCCATTCCATGTGGAGACGACTTTCGTGCGCCGAGAAATCACGGTGGTCTTATTTTCTTAAGTGCACCGAGTGGACTTGCAGTGGGTGGGAGTAGCTAGCGCTTCTAAATGAAGTTTAAGGTCTTCTTTGAAACGATAAAAAAATATAAAATTTTATATGAATTAGTTTAATTTTATAAAAAAAATACAGAATTTATAAATTTTTTTCGCAATTCAAAGGAGGCCTAAAATGCAGTCCATCGATGGGAACGCGGGTTCCCAACTTCCCATGCGTTCAGCTAGCTCGTTGTAGATCCCGGCCATCTGAACTGAGGTTCTCAATTCAAGTGTGTGTCAGTAAAATGTGCGAGGATGGACAATATTCGGAAATATTTTTTATAGTCATTATATCATAAATATTGTCACAAAAATATTGTTCACGTACTAATGTACCAACAAACTTGAACCGTTTTATTCAGATTGAATAGTTGAAACGAAATCTAAATCAGCTACAGTGTATTCTCTAAAATTTTACCTCCACCATAGAGCACGCCGATCGGCTCCGGGTGTCTGCGGTCATGCCAGATATTCAGTACTCACCACATGACTGCACATGGTTTTTTTGTTTTGTTGATCTTGGCAGCTTCTTGAAGCTAAACTAGCCAGCTAGCCGGCTTTACCCATGTGTCTCTGTTATACCTCAAGTCGTTACATGCTAGCTCCTACAACATTATCTCAGTTTCCTCCATTACAGTATACTCACTCCGTTCTAAAATATAAGCATCTTTAAGTTTAGTCAAAGTCAAATTTTTATCACTTTGACCACTAATAATATATAAAATAAATAACGCTTTATCATGTAAAAATTATATTTTTGAATTCATCATTAAATAAACTTTTATAAAAATTATATTTTTATATTAAAAATTATGTAATTTTTTAGATATTATTAGTAGAAGTTAAACGATTTTTACCTTATCCAAATCTAAAATGCTTATATTTTAGAATGGAGGCAATACTACGCATTTCTCCTGCACATGATGAGAATATACCGGCAGCGTTTATGCACATCTCCATCTTGTACTGTGTTGCCAGTATATATGATCTAGATATGGCATGTTCTCTGCATTCTTTTTTTTATTTATTGTCTCTATTTTAAAATAATTTTACATTTAAATTTGTTCAAATCTGTCTTGGGCGTTGTCTTTACATCATAATCCAGATAGATTATATAATCTAAATCATTTGTTTCTAGACAGATTATTTGTTTAACTGATATAATCTAGTATCTAGATTATTACTACCTCTATTTTTAAATTATTGACAGTGTTGACTTTTTACATCAACTTTGATCATTTGTCTTATTCAAAAATATCAATTTTTACACTTAAAAATCACATTTTTTCACATGAAAAATATACTCAGAGTTATCTTTTTTACAAATGTGACGGATGACTTTGCATAGATACTCTCTACAAACTCTAACGGATGAGCTCTTTCGAATCTCGCAGATCTTAGACTCACACAGACCATTGTTAGTTAACAAAACACAACTAAAAAAAATATGAGATCTAAAAAAAGTTGTTGAAAAACAAAATAAATTCATATTAAATATTATTTTTTAAGTTAATATTTTTTAGACCGCAGTATTAACATGACATTGCAACTAGTAATAATAAAAAAATTTATATTTGAACAATTTTTTAATAAGATAAATAATCAAAATTAATATTAAAAATTAACGGTATTAATAATTTAAAGACAGACAAAGTTTAATCTAATAATCTACCTCAGAGGTGACTATTTCAATTACGGAGCCCACCCCACCAACCGTACAGTTGCCCCCTCTGGTCGACTGCCCTGACTCCTGAGTTACCTCCCGTTATTTCCTTCCTCTCTTCTCCTCCCCATCGGATCAGATCAGAACCAAAGATGTCCAAACAAGAGTGGAGCCAATCAGCATCAAGTGCGCAGAGGAGAGACCCTCCAAGCCCTTCGAGAAAAAAAAAATCTTGAAAAAGAATACTCTCTCCGTTTCTTAATTGTTGACTTCTAACTTTAATTTTGATCATTTGTTTTATTCAAAAATTTTTATAAAATATAATATTTTTTATTATAATTTCATTTATTATTAGAGTTATTTGAATCACAAATGAAAATTTTATACATTTAAAATAAATTTTTGAATAAAACAAATAGTTAAAGTTGGAGTATGAAGTCAATGGCGACAACTATTAAAGAACAGAGAGAGTATGTTCGACGAAGAAGACCCGGTCGACGACGAGGCGGGCTAGGATGGTGACAGCGTAGCTGGTTAACCCTGATGCGCTTAACGGGAGCGAGGCTTTAAGTTTGTAAATTTGACCAAATTTATATATATGAAGTTGATTAGATTTATAGAAATTATTAATCAAGAATAAGTTTGATGAAAATTAAATGTAAATTTACTTTGAGACGGGGGAGTAGCAATCTTATTCCTGTTAACTTTTTTATAGTTAGACCTTCTTTGGTAGAGATTATGGGGCTGATTTTGCTAATGATTATCATAACTTATGTTATAATCTCTATCCAATATTTAAAACCTATAAGTGATTATGCACTTATAATCACTTTTACATTTTGTACTAGCACCTATAAACTATAAATAGTATTTTTTTACCACTTCTCTATTTGCACCACTTATAATCTATATTGAATAATCTATTTTACCAAACACTTTTGACATAAAAAATAGATTATATGGGTAAGTTAAATAAGTGATTTGTATAGATAATCTAAAATGTGAGCAATTTTTTTAATAATCATAATTTCTACCAAATTCACTTTGAGACGGGGGAGTAGCAATCTTATTCTTATTCTTGTTAACTTTTTCTTAGTTTGCTCAGTTTGCGATGGCTCTGGATCTGCTGTGTAACCACCCATACACTCTACGGTACGCGGCGCTGGATCTGGATCGCGAGAACGAACAGGGGATGACAAGTTGGCATGTGCCCACTCGACCGTGCATAAATACCAATACCACCGTTCGGTCTTTCGGTCGTCGTCGTCTCCGCGCCGGCGGCGGCATGTTCCATGCTGTGGATCTTGCGATCGAGGAACAAATTAAACCGCGGCTGCGACGTCGTGGATTTGCGCATATGTTCCTCTTCGTCTCGTCAAGCTCCATGCACCGTACATTCCGTCGCCATTACTTTGTTCAGACTTGAGCTGCGACTTTCGGAACAGCGGAAATTAACAGAAGACTCGTGACGACGCAGAACAGCGGTTCAGGTGCAAGACGCGGTTGAGGCACATGGCTGGGGTCCATCCGTGAATCCGTGTTGCAGGAACGTAGGAGTAGTAATCCGCGTCTTGCACCTGAATACCTTGTTCCGATTATCCCATCAAGGGAGTGCGACGAAAAAGCACCGCGGTTTTTCACGTGTTGGTTGACAACTTTACCTAAGGTTGCGTTCCATCACCAGTTCGCCACGTAAACGTAAGTACAGGATTTGCGTGGAGATCACACTGATCTGGCCCGCCAGTTGTTCCAACACAAGATAATCTAGTCAATACATTGCTTAATTCGCTCATGGCCAGCTCTGCTTTTATCTTACTCTCTCCGTTCTTTAATCGATGCCGTCGTTGATTTTTAAATTCAACTTTGATAATTCATCTTATTCAAAAAAAAATTGTTTAAATATGTAAAATTTTAAGTATGATTCAAATAACTTTAATCATAAATCAAATTATTCCAAAATATATGAATTTATCAACATTTTTTGAATAAAAAAATAATCAAAGTTAAATTTAATAGTTAACGGTGACATCAATTAAAAAACGAAGGGAACAGTAGAGTAGTTCAAAGTTTCAATTCCAAGTTACTGTCTTTCGATGTCTACTTGAAGCAAAGGGTGTTTTTCAACGCTGGAGTTGAATACTCCTCTTTTACATATTCTAAGCGGGACATAATAATTAATAAGCATTTTGAGTTACCAAGTTTGTATGTGCACATGAAGTGCATGTTTTAATTACTACTCCATAATACTCTCTCTGTTTTTTAATTGTTGTCGCCGTTGACTTTTAACTTCAAATTTGACTATTTGTCTTATTCGAATTTTTTTTAATAAATATCATATATTTTGTTATAATTTTATTTATCATTAGAGTTATTTGAATCACAACTTAAAATTTCACATATTTAATTTTTAAATAAAATAAATGATCAAAATTGATATTAAAAGTCAACGACGAGAGAGTATGTAAATGTAGCCAGATAGGCATATAGAGCTGGGACGCAGCTTCTCTGATCCGGTGCATTCCTCCCATTCGATCTCTTACGCTATAATGCATTCGGATTGGACATTCTCTTCAATTACGTTGGTCCACAGGGAAACAAGATCATTGATATTACATCCGGTTTCATTTTGTTGAAAATGACAAGAGCTTAGTTAGTGTAAATTTACAGTGTCTGATACAATGTCCTAATTCAAGAAATTGAAAATAGTACACGCTGTTTAATAACACGCTATTTACTTATCATCATATAATCCACAGCTATTGGTTTTTAAGAAATTGCATTGGTTCAAACAAGGCCTTACTTATCATCATATAATTGGAAGCTATCTAAGAAACGTGCCATCGATCATGAATCGAGATCCTAAACGACTCGCATGTCAACATTTTTAAGACTAATATGGATGTAGGTCCGCCACTGACAAAGTCACCAGAGACGACCCATTGCCATCTCACCTCATCACTAGGCACCTTCTTGTTCCTCTTCCTTTTCTCCCTCCTCTCCACTTTTCTTCACCAATGATAGGCGCCACCAAGTGGACCCTGAAAACCTGACCATCACAATCCACTGCCACATTCACTGATTCACACACTCTTGGTCACGGCCAGCAGAGGTCGATCGGTAGCCCCCTCCCATGGCCATGGTTCCCATCTCAGCAACCACTCCACAGATTACACGACATTCCAAGAATAATAAAAACATGTGAATGAATATGCAGATAGGAGGCTAGGAGCAGCGATCTTGTTCATCTTCCACACAAGGAACAAAAACCAGTTCCTCAGCCCAGCCAAGACATCACATGCGCCGGTGCGCAAGCAGAGGATGCGGCCACATATCGGCATCTCCTTCCTTTGGCATACTCACCGTGACTCACACCCTGCTGTCTGCTACTCCGTGCTCCACTATATAGACCTGCACCCCTGCACATTTGCATAGTCAGCAGTAGCTAGCTCAGCTCGCCCTCCTCGTCCTCCAAGATCCATCCAATCGCCGGCCGACCATCGGCCATCCCGTGCGTGCGCGTCCGTCCGTTCTCGCTCAGGATGATGGTCGTCGACGCCGGCGGCACGTCCGGGGCCCGAAGCGACGCCGCCTTCCTCGTCAGCCTCGGCGAGGAGGCGGCGCGGCTGTGGGCGGAGCTGCCGGTGCGCGTGGACGGGGCCGCCGTGGCGGCGCAATGCGCGTGGCTGTGGGAGCGCGCGCGCGCGCTGGTGCTCGTGCCGGCG
>BCLH01003014.1:4448-36521 GCA_001602315.1 Zoysia pacifica
ACAAATTACTAAAAGATTCAATCCAAAATTGCTAAAGTAAACAAAAATTACTCAAAGAGAGGAAATTACTGAAGAAATACAAAAAATTACTGAATGAGATGTAACAAAAATTAGTGGAGTAGAGAAAATTAAGTAAGTAACTGAAACAAAATTAGTGGAAAAAAGAGAAATTATTGAAGAAAAAAGAACCAAATTACTAATGTTTATTAAAAAAATGTTATGTTTTCCAATTTAAGAGGTTACCAACCGATTTCGGTATATTCCGTCCAGATTTGTTCGTTTTTGGAAGACCAATTTTTTTTCATTCGTTTCCATTATCGGTTTCTCGTTTTTGTTTTTTATTAGGTGATACAAATGTGAAAATGAAAATAATTGAGGTATTTTCTTGACCATTTCTGATCATTTTCAGCCCTAAGCATATTGAAGGGGAGGCTATGAAAGGAGATGATACCATTTGATAAATCTAATTCATTTCCATGTATTTTAGAGATGAAGAAATTAGCACTTCATTAAGAAAAAAATATGAACTAAAGGGACGGGGCATGGCCACCCTTGGTCCTATGAAGCTCCGCCAGTTCATACCGATCTCAGCAGGACACCTTGGAAGACAAGATCCGGAGATGCTCCACATTCCTGCATCAAGCAGGCATGCATGGGTCTTCCTCAAATATCCCCAACCGGTCAGTTCTTGTTATCTACAATTATGCAATTAGCATGTTCATGGTTTTGGCTAGTCAGGATCCTAGGGGATTAATATAAATTAGTGCTAACACTTAAGAGCTTTGGTGGGACATCTAGAGCCTACACTTTGGCATCACGGAGGATAATGAGTTGGAGCGAGCTTGATGCCATCTATGGTGATGGTGGACACGGATAAGATTAAGGTAGCGTTTGGTTCATCCTTGGTAATGGTATTGCAATCGTAATCAAATACGAGTCTATTCAAAATTAATGTATGCCATTACGGACTTTGTTTGATTCTTATTTGTAACCGTTTCTGATTCCAATACAATGTTTGGTTAACAGAATGCAATGAAATCAGTTAGTAGCACCAAAATGACCGTATAATATTTTCCAAGTAAAAAGTTTAGATAAATTCACAGTTTACAAAATAATGGTGATCATAAATCTAATCTATTTTCAGAACCACACACGTCCTTTGATTCATTCATAGTTGTATTTCTCAAAACTGAGTCGTTCTCAAGATTTTCTAAATTTAATTCTGCAAATATTTCACCAAGAATTAAGATTAAGAAACAAAATGAGGCTGACAGAGGTAAGGGAAGGAGGTGGGGTGAGGCTGACAGGTTGGCCCCCATCTGACCAGTGACTCTAATTGAACTTAAAGCTTATCCATTTTGAGGACAGAAAAGGGTAGAACTAACAAACTTAGATCGAACTGAAATTTAGTAGAATAGTTTTGCAAAGGGACGTGGAAGATATGAAATTTCAAAAATGGTTAACTGATAAGGAAATTCTGGAAAAAAAACTGGGATCAGTTCATCGTTTCTGGAGTCTGAAAGGAACACTTCCCGAGCTCAGATAAAAATGAAACTTTGCATAATGGTAAAAATTTCAATAAGGAGAAACTTTTATTTTGGGCTCAAGTTCAAAATCCGAATACATAAATGTTATAAATTCCAGAAAACAATTACACTATTTGAAAGGAAATATTTATTTGGGTCTTTTTAAACCTTAAATAAAATTTTACCAAAAATTCTAAAATTCAAGTTTTTGCAAGAACTTCAAAGAGAGAATTTTGTTTCATAACATTTCATTGAAAAAGTTTGAACTTGCCTTTTTGAAATTTGAATTTGAATTTGAAAATTAAAAGTTTACTTGTGCAGTTTTAATTGTTTTTTAACTCGGCTCAAAGATTTCGACTTCACTTCAACTCTCATGATTCTTTTATGTCGTCAAGATGCGGGATGTCACAAAACTGCCATTGGGTTCACTGGTCGCGCCAATGGCCCTGCAGCAGTCAAATTCTGAGCTCTTTATGGAGGTCGCAGAAGAGAGGATTTTCTGATAGGTGTGGCCCCGGGTTTTTCATTTCTCTGAGTTTAATTTCCTTTCCACTGTGACAAACAATTAGCCTGTGATGTGGACATAATACCTTCTGATGCGGACTATAATGGAAAGATACACACATGGTGGATTTAGACTGCAGAAAAGTACAAATTTGCAACGGAAGCCACGGCTTTATACAAAATCTAATTTGAGTATTTAAGTACATTCTTTAAAGCTCATAAAGTCTACTTTCGAATGCATCCAGCCCCACCTTTATACCATATCGGAGTCAGTGCCAATCACTATTTTTATACAGAAGGTGCTGCGTCACCCCAACTTGAGCCGTGGCCTATGTATCAAGTTGAGCCTATTAAGGGTATGTCCTAAGGTTTAAGTACGACTCCAGCACCTCTTAGTTGTCCTCCACCCTATTAAAAGGTCCCAGCCGCCATCAGAAACACTTGGGTTTTCTTTTGTTATAATTTAGCTCTTGTGCAAACTTTCTGATCTTCAGTTGTGTCCAACGACCATCTGTTAGACAGCTTTTGAGAACTCCACATTCGAGAGATTTCAGTTTGCTATCTTGTTCTTGCTTGTTCTTCGATTGTCTGCAGGAATGGATCTTTGTAGTCAGATTGATCTTGCTGTTTTGACGAGGTCAATAACCATTCGGAGTTGGTTCTGTGATTGCTAAGGCGCACACGACCTGTTCGTTTGTAGCAGGATCGTGAGGGTCGATTCCACCAAATCGATAGTTATCACCTCACCGAAAGATCGGGCATCTCAACTCCGATCAAGTGGCATTAGCTTTTAGGTTGCTCGGTGAGATCAACCTCTCTTTTTTGTAGTTTTATTCATATTTCCACTATCCAGATAAAAGCCCAACAAAAAAATCTTGAATCATTTCCGCTGTCCTAGATCTTTGAGCCTGCGCATCATTCTTTTCAGTAATTTGCATTGTTGAATTCGTGGTTGCATCATCGTGTTGTGTTGCTGATCGTAGTGTTTAATCCATTAGAGTTTCGAGTTCTTATCATGTCCTTGCTCATATCTACTATAGAAGAAAGAAATCAATCCAAATCTGAGTTTGTTGCAAATAACAGATTCGAGTAATTAGATTTTGTTGTAGAAGAAAACGACCATATCTCTGTGATCTGTTGTTTGTTTGGAACATTTTTGTACAATCTAGAAAGATCTTCATGTTATCTTTCCAACGGATCCACATTTGCCATAAAATTCCAACCGAGCGGGTCGCAGTCACAAAAGAGATCTGAGGTCTGCTGTCTGCCCTTTTTATCTCTATTTTCATTCCTTCCCAAAAGAAAAAAAATAGAAAGAGAGAAAGAGAAAAGAAAGGTCGCAGAAAAAGGAAGTCAAAGAATCGAAAAAAGAGAGGTGTTGAGAGTTTTAGTTGCTGCTGTCGTGAGCCTTTTATATCATTTGTGTGACCACCTTTGTGTCTAGGCTTGCGTCTCTAGCAGGGTTTAGCCTAGGACCAGCACTGTACCGTCGTTGAGCACTTATTCAACTTTGCATTACTGATTTGATTGTGCTAATCCTTACTACAAATTGAAGCTGGCCGAGCTCCACAGATTACTACAGCAAACAGGTTTTGTGTCCCTAGCAATCGCTCTAACAATCTTTGTTGGTTGACATCGTTGGTTGCAAATCACCTCTGCTGGTTTGATAAGAACATGTAAGAACTTGGTTGAGCAGGCTTGAGAGAAACTGAGTTGGACAAACTTAACTTGTTGTCAATTTGTTTTACTATTTTCTAACTATGATTGGCACAATAAAGAAAAAAGGAGCTGGTGGTTTACATCCTCACCAAGATGTGCAGATGCTTCAACATGAGATAAATGAATGATGATATTTTGCAAGTCATCATTTCGTGAATACCTTCTTTTGCTGGAAAATTTGATCTTCATGCATATATTAATTGAGAACTGAAAGTAGATAAAGAATTTGATGCATATGACTTGTCTGAAAAAGAAAAGATTTATATTGCCTCAAGTGTTTTGACTGAAAGTGCTTTGCTTGAATGAAAATATATTTGTAGGCATAATAAAGTTTCAGAATCTTGAAAAGACTTCAAATGTCATTTTAGAGATGTTTTATTCCTTCATTTTATGCTAATTATTTATGTGCCAAATCAAACAACTTGTAGCAGGATAGTATGACTGTTAAAGAATACTTTCATGACTTTAAGGTTGGTGTCATATTTAGATGAATGCCGAGAAGATACAATCAATAGGTTTATGAATTGTCTCAATACTAAAATCCAAATTTTGATCATCTCTAAAACTTACTCAATCTCACACCCGTATTTGCTTGCTTGTATTGCTGAAAATCAATTTTTATCGTCTAAAAATATAAGCATGAACAATCACTATCACAAAATTGTAGAATGCATTGCTGATGTGCCTTTGTCACAAGAGAAATGTGATAAAGAATAGTTGTGTGATACTTTATCTGATACTAATACAGTACAACTACACAGAGAGCACTCGTTTGTTTCTTGTCCTATGCCTAACATCTTGCAGGAGAGTCAACAGAAGTTTGAACGGGACATTGAGCTACTTGAGGAAATGAAAGACATGGATAATGATGCTTGTGTGGTGCCTACTACAATAGAGAGTAAGAAACATGATACACATTATGAGTTCCTCACATCTGAATACTCTCATGCTGCTTATGCTGAATTGCAATTGCCCACTGTTCATACTTAGGATTTTGTAATGCTTAGTTGAGCCTCCAATGACTGATGCTTTGTTTCATAATGCACATTTGTCCTATAATTGTATCAAGTTGTGCGAACAAGTTTAGTTCATCCCAAAAACACAACTAGTGTCTCGAGTTGAAAATCTTGTTCTTGAGTACACATGTGGAGAATAGGCCTTTTTATTGCGCTGATTTGAATGAGGCAAAATTAGAGCTCAGACCTTCTTTAACTTCTTTAGGTTATATTGAATTTGATGTTCCTTGATCTGAATTATTTAGAGAATAGATTATTTCAAAATTGCAGTTTGCAATGTTTTAGCTATTGTGTTTTTCTTGCAATTGGCAAATATGATAACATTGAAGATTTCTTAGTATCTAAAATAGTCATATGTACTAATCTGAAATATCCTTTTGAAATGCAAAAACAGGATCAAGCAATAGCATGCAGTAACACTAACAATGCCTTGCAAAGTTTCTCTACTTTTGTGATCTATCAACAGGAGCAGCCCATGAAGCAGCAGAAGTTGTTGTTGTGGCCAAGCTACGTGCTCATCACTTGTCTCAATATGACAGCAAGAAATTTTGTTGACCACTGGATCAAACCGAGGATGGCTTGCTATAAAGAAGGGAGAATGATAAGATCTGTCCTTGCTGCATCGCTTGATCGTATCAGAATACCCTCGTGGCCGCCAACTTCATTATTTCTAGAGTGCACGGTGGAGTGGCGGTTTTGCAATCTGAACTTGAGTCGAGGACAACTTCAAATGAAGAGGGGGAGGATGATGAGATCTCATATATACCTCGTGGCCTTCACCTTTTGAGATTTCTAGAGGGCACGGTAGCGTGGCTGGTTTTGAATTTGTGCTTGAGTCGAGAACGACTTCAAATCAAGTGAAAGAGGATGATGAGATCACATGCATACCCGTGGCCTCCACCTTTCATGATTTCAAGAAGGCATGTTGGAGTGGTGGTTTCTGCAATTTGAACTTGAGTCGAGGACGACTCTAATTCAAGTGGGAGAGGATGATGTGGACATAATACCTTCTGATGAGGACTTCAATGAAAGATACACACATGGTGGATTTGGACTGCAGAAAAGTACAAACGTGCAACGAAAGCCATGACTTTATACAGAATCCAATTTGGGTATTTAAGTACATTCTGGAAAGCTCATGAAGTCTACTTTCGAATGGATCCAGCCCCACCTTTGTACCATATCGGAGTCAGTGTCAATCGCCATTTTTATACAAAAAGTGCTGCGTCACCCCAACTTGAGCCGTTGGCCCGTGTATCAAGCTGAGTCCATTAGTGGCGCACCTAGGGTTTGAAGACGACCCCAGCACCTCTAGTCATCCTGCACCCTATTTAAAGGTCCCAGCCGCTACTAGAAACACTTGAGTTTTCTTTTGTTATAGTTTAGCTCTTATGTAAACTTTTTGATCTTCAGTTGTGTCCAATGACCACCTGTTAGATAGCTTTTGAGAACCCCACATTCGAGAGATTTTAGTTTGCTATCTTATTTTTGTTTGTTCTTTGATTGCTTGCAGGAATTGATCTTTGTGATAAAGTTGATCTCGCTGTTCTGGCGAGATCAATAACCATTTGGAGTTGGTCCTGCAATTGCTAAGGCGCACATGACCTGTTTATTTGTAATCAGATCATGAGGGTCGACTCCACCAAATCGATAGTTATCACTTCACTGAAAGATCGGGCACTCAAGTCTTATCAGCCTGCTTTATGAGCTTCCAGAATTAATGTTTAGTATTGTATTGAAAGTTTAACCATATGAGAACCCATTTAAACTGAGCCATTGAATTATCAAGACTTTAATAAAAAAATCCAAAAAATGTATATAGATTTAACTTATTAGGTGTACTATTGACAAAAATTTTACTTCGTGCCAAATTATATGCAATTGTTTTTAATGGCCTCAATTGCATGAGTCTCAAGCCAATTTGATATTTAATTATAATTTAAATGCAAATGCTGATGCAATGGTATGCTTAATTAATGGCACATGATACTTGGTTAATGGACATGTCAATGAGAAATGGCTTGTTTACATCAGGTTAATTCTCCCGAAGCTGCATATAGATGTCTCTTACTCCTATTTACAAACTCTGCAGATCGTAAGAGTGGTCCATAAATGATCCATGAAAGTTAAAAAGAAGGGAAAAAATAGGGGTGCTGACACCAAAAAATCGCTTACCCACTGGAGTGTCTGGCACATTGCCGGAGAATCCGGCAAGCCCTCTCGGGTTTGGGGCACTGGGCTCACCGGAGTGTCCGTCGTAGTGCCGGACTGTCAGGCAAGCGCTCTAGGTTTTGAGAGCTTAGCTCACCGGAGTCTCCGGAACCGCGTCGGACTATCCGGCACTGGAGTGTTCAGCATCATGCCGGACTGTCTGACAAGCTCTCTCGGGTTTGGGCTTCAAGCCCATCGGAGCGTCAGGCACCACACCGGATTGTCTGACAAGCCATCTCGGGTTGGGGCAGAAAGCCCATCGGAGTGTCTGGCATTATGGCAGAAGGTCCGGCAGGCCTTCTCTGATTGCTGAAATTACACGACGGAATCTCCGACATCTTACCGGAGACTCCGGTCACCGGAGTGTCTGGCACTTTACCGAAGACTCCGGTAATGTCGATTTAGGAAAGATTTCAGCAGATTATTTCTAATTTCTTTTCTAACTTAGGGGATCTGTTGTCCTGCGGGATAACACCATCTCACCTCTATAAAACATAGGCCAATGGTCGGTTGAGGGTATCTCAATTGAACCTATCATTTGTCTTTATATTTTTGTTCTTCTCTAAACCCTAATCCCCTTACTCGACCCTCGTGTTCTTCCTTCGTCTCGGTGGTGACTGAAGACGATCTGGCTGGCCTGACTAAGCTCGGATCACCCCTAAGACTATCCTCATCCGACGGGGTCCCTCCCGAGGCGAGGTTGTCTAGGTGCTGTCCAAACCCGATGTTGAAGAAAACGTCGACGTTCCCGCACACAAACGTGTGAGCGGTGTGTTTGCTTGAATCCGATTTTGGTGTCAACACACTTTTTGGCGACTCCACTAGGGAACGAGTGATTCCGGTTGCATAAACCGAATCATCGTTTTTCAGCATAACCTTCGAGATCTCCACGACAAATATCGTCATGCCATCTTTGGAGGAGTTGCTTGAGGAGACGAGCAAGGCGTTTTTAGTGCGCCTTAAGGCCTTCGAACAGGCGTGCAAGGCGCAGAAAAAGCAGGAGCTGCAGGAGTACTTGGCATGTTTTAAGGACTGTGAAGGTGCGATCTCTCAAGTGAAGGAGCCCGTTCTTCCACTGTCGTTAACGATGCGGCCATGGGTGCTGCAAATATAGGGACATCTTCACACTCTCCCGTTACTTTTGAAGACCTTTCGTATTACTTTATTGATCTAAAAAAGATCTTGACAAATGATATGCAATACACAGTCCAAGAAAACTTGCTTAAGTCTAAAAATGTTAGTATTGCATCGTCTTCTCATGTTGCACATGTAGGTCCTACTACTAGTACATCAGCGCCGACTATATCTATTGTAGAACAACCCCTGTATGGCATGTCGTTGAACTTGTTTAGTGGACACACTAATTTTCCATTGCATGTGCAAACTAACGCTTTAGTAGTATCCCCCGCTAGCGTAGAGCCCATCACTAGCATCTCCAATCCAGCCATGAGCTGATTGAATGAATTGACTAATTTTGTTCCTCTTTACCGTACCATCGCATATAGCACACCACCTATCCCACCAAGCGGTACAAGTATCTCTCATAGACGCATCCCTAATGAATTATTTAGCGCCATAAAAACAAGCGCACATCCCTCACCACCGGGTGCATCCGCTAGGCCACCCATTGCCAACATAGAGGAGTGTATGGCGCACATTAAAGAGGACTTAGACAAACAATTTTGTGAGACGCTAGGGGTAGACCTCAAGAGAAGAGACCGAATTTATCAAAAACCGTACCCCACGTATTTTGATTCGGTCCCATATTCCATTGGATGGCATGTTCTTGACTTCGTCAAATTTAATGGCGAAGATAGCAAAACCATTTGGGAACACATTAGCTAATATATAGCACAACTAGGAGAAGTGGGTTTTAGTGAAGCTTTGAAAGTACGGTTGTCTTCTTTATCACTAACAGGAACCGCTTTCTTTTGGTTTTCATCATTATTCTCGGGCTCCATATACACGTGGGAGTCTTTAGAGCGTAAGTTTCATTGACCACTTTTATTTCGGAGACAACGAATTAAAGTTGTCACATTTTGACATCGGTTCGGCAAGAGAAAGATGAACCCGTCATTGGTTATCTTTGACAGTTTAGAGATGTTAAGAACCGATGATTTAATTTGACAATTGTTGAAAGGATCTAGCCGACCTAGCTTTTAGTGGTTTGCGGTCGCATCTTAGAGAAAGTTGAAGAGATACGATTTTCTTACACTCACTCACCTCCAACAAAGGGTTTCGGCTCAAGAAAACCAAAGTAAAGAAATAAAACATGATTTTAAGTCCCGCCATAACGTGGACGTCATGGAATATGATTCGGATAGCTCCGATGATGATTCTAAGGATACTTTGACTACCGAGTTAGTTTCGTCATCTAAGGTCAAATCATTTGCTTGTGATTCGCTCAAACCGGTTCATAAGAATTGGAAAGACGCTATGAAATACACCATTGATATAGCTAAATGCGAGAAAATATTTGATGAGCTACATAAAGGTAGATACATTAAAATTGCATACACTTTACCTCCAGCGGATGAGATTAAGCGTAGAGAAAATTGTAAATGGCATAACTCTTATTCTCATGCTACTAACGGTTGCAATGTTTTCTGTAGACAGGTCCAATCGGCCCTTAATGAGAGACGATAGAGTCTTAAAGAGATGCAAATCGACAAGCACCCCTTCTCCGTCAACACTTTAGAGCTCAACCCCATGGTGTTGATTCGGCCTCATCAAGCCAATACAACCAAGGGAAAGAACGTGATCATCAGAGAGGAGATGCCTATTTCTTCGAGTGAGAAAGGAGTATCTAGGAAGGTGGTGCTCGAGAAGTTTCTCGATGGTCAAGAGTCTCTCAAGGTCACCATCTAAGGCTCTAAACCCGAGAGGCAAGCTCCACAGCCCAAGATGATAAAGCCGAAAAATCCTGAGGCGGACAAGTGGAAAGTGAACCAAAGCAAGGTCGTGGACATAAAGATGGGGCCCAAGAGTGCCTTCGGCCGTCTCATGGCCAAATACAAGGACCAAAAGGCTGATTTGAACAATCGGTCTATAAAGCAGTCAAGATCACCACCGAGTGGAGGCAGCCCACTAAGGAAGGAGATGAGGCAAACCGCGGATGTTCGTGGGCCTCCTCCTCTTCCTCCACACGGGTTTAGAGCGCCACTGCCATGGTTACATCTTACGCCTTGCCCGCCATTCCCGGTGTGGCATCTATACATAGGACCATAGATGCTCGTGCCGCCGATGCCCATACCACCGATGCACGTTCCACCGATGCCATACCCACCATTTCATCTGGAGTGAAATGGACCAAGGGGATGTCTTTACCTGGTTCTCCAACCCTATTTCGGAGCAGACGGAGTCTCGATCGATCAAGGAACAAGAAGGGGGATCTACCACCACGCCTAAACAAGAGTGGCGCCCGAAGCAAGAAAAAAAACCTACCCCTTGTACTTTTGTCCAAGAAAGCGCATTCGGAGGTGTCATGAAAATCGACACAACCAATGTCAAAATTGGGGGAGTCTTCATGGGACCGATCACTTTGGATGATCCGGTCGAAAAGACTTTCCATGATCATGAAGCTAGTAGCAGCAAGAGCTCCTCCAAGTACACACAACTGAGGTGGTGTCCGCCTAGCTTGACCCACACTCAAAAGAGGAAGCTTCAAAGGCTGCGCCTCCAGAAGATTGAGAGGAGGCGGAGAAGAAGAGGGATGAGGTCTTCAATGAGATGAAGCCAATGGTCCCTCAAGATAAGCAATGGAGAGTCAAGGATCCCAAGGTTCCCACTCCACCGGTGGCGGAAGAAGCGGTGGCTACTCCGAAGCCACTGGGTTTGGCCAACGCTGTGTTGGGAGAAAGCTTCACAGCACCTTTGCCCACGGGAGACGTCGGTATGTCCGAGTTCAACAACGATGACCTCTTGGACTACGAGCCTACACCGCCTCAGCAAGGAATGGATATTAACACCATTTGTTTATCTCTTTCCAATTATTCTTTAGTAGAGGAAGAAGAAGTCGTGGCACAATTTGACTATAGGCCGAAAATTGCTATCTTTGGGAAGCTCAAGGAATCGGAGAAACATTTGAAACCCCTCTATGTGAGAGGTCATATCAATAGCACATCGATTTCTCGCATGCTTGTAGATAGCGGTGCTATTGTTAACCTAATGCCATATTCTTTGTTCAAGAAGCTAGGTAAAATCGATGACGAGCTCATCCGGACCAACAAGACTTTGAACGGTGTGGGAAGAGGAGACCATATTGAGGCTAAGGGGTCGCTTCTGTGGAGCTCACCATTGGGAGCAAGACCGTGGCTACCGCTTTTTTGGTTTTCGATGTGCACGGTAGTTATAGCTTGATCTTAAGACGTGATTGGATTCATGCAAATAGATGTGTTCCCTCTATATTGCATCAATTCTTGATACCACGGGTTGGTGACAATGTAGAGACAACATGCGAAAGCCTCGGCTTGTGTTGCTATGGTTAAATCATCTTCTTGACACCGTCAAGTGCTTGACCGGTTTAGACTTGATAGATTATAATTTTCTTAGTGTAACTAGAAATGGTTTTGTAGCTGTCAATGTAAAGCCGATGAAAAATTGGCACAAATTATATAATGTAATTTAATGGAGTCTAATCTTGATTGGTGGCGAAAGAGAGTGGAACACTATCGGTCCAACACGAACAATATGTGCGAAGCTATAGAAGAAATAGAGAACGTGAACAAGTTAGGACAACGATTCACATCGATCGATCCTCTTGAGGAGGTAAACCTTGGCAACGATGACAATCTTAGGCCGACTTATAGAAACAAAAATTTGAAAGCCGATTATAAGATAAAGTTAACCGGTTTGCTAAAAGAATATGTGGATTGTTTTGCATGGTCTTATAATGAAATGTTCGGGTTGAGCCACGAGCTAGTTGAGCATCGGCTTTCAATAAAATCTAGTTTTAGGCCCTTTAAGAAATCGATGAGGAGATTCAACCTGAATATGCATAATCGGATTAAAGAGAAAATTAACCGATTACTTGATGCCAAGTTTATAAGACTATGCAGGTACATGGAGTGAATATCCAACATCGTGCCGGTGGAAAAGAAGAACACCGGCAAGATAAGAGTTTTTATTGATTTCAAAAATTTAAATAGAGCTACTTCTAAAGATTAATACTCTATGCCTATAGCCGATATGTTGATTAATAATGCTTCTGACCATAGAGTTATCAATTTTCTTGATGGTAATGCGGGATACAACTAAATCTTCATGGCCAAAGAGGATATGTCTAAAACTGTTTTAAGATGTCTTGGTTTTTTAGGATTGTTTGAGTGGGTTGTCATGACATTTGGATTAAAGAATGCGGGTGCCATTTAACAAAGAGCCGTGGACTTTATCTTTCCTGATTTGCTTAATGTCATCGTGGAGGTTTACATAGATGATGTGGTGATCAAATCGATCGCTTTAGATTTCCACTTGGCTGATTTGCTTTGGACCGAATGCGTCGTTACGGTTTGAAAATGAACCCGCTCAAATGTGCTTTTGGTGTATCGGTCAGAAAGTTTTTAGGCTTTATAATCTATGAAAAGGGCAAACGCCTACATGTAAGAGAGAGTTGCAAAGCTGCTTAGGTAAACTGAATTACTTGACGCGATTAATATCCAACTTGTCAGAAAAGATCAATGCATTTACTTCTATTCTTCCGCTAAAGAATGAAGCCGAATTCACTTGGGGGGCAAAACAGTAGGAAGCTTTTGAGAAAATAAAATAGTACTTGTCTTCACCGCCGGTTCTTTGGGTGCCCAAGGGTGGACCCCCTTTTTGTCTTTACATTGCGGCAGAAGACGATGTGGTTGGTGCTGTTTTGACAAAAGAAGTCGAAGGGAAGGAGTACGTGATCACATATGTGAGCCGACGGTTGGTGGATACGGAGACAAGGTACACTCTCATCGAGAAATTATGCTTTTTCTTGTATCATGCTTGCACCAAGTTGAGACATTATTTGCTATCTAGTATTTGTGTGGTTGCTTGTCAAACCGATGTGATTAAACATATGTTGCATAGGCCGATTTCTAGTGATAGGCTTGGTAAATAGGCTTATGCATTGATTGAATATAATTTGGCTTATGAATCGTTGAAATCTATGAAAGGCCAAATTATTGCTAATTTTATTGTTGAACATCGAATTGATTTAGAGCATGATCTAGATGTTGGTTTTGCGACGTTTACCCTTTGGAGGTTGTATTTTGATGGATCGGTTTGCAAAGAGGGTCAAAGTGTTTGTGTAGTGTTGGTTTCTCCTCATGATGCACACTTTGAATTTTCAAACCGTTTAGAGTATGATTGTACAAATAACCAAGCCGAATATGAAGCAATGTTATTCGGTTTGGAAATGTTGGAGTCCATCAGAGTTAAACATGTAGAGACTTTTGACGATTCATTGTTAGTGCTGCAACAAGTTGTTGGAATCTTAGACGGATCGTTGAGTGTCATTTTGGACAAATGCCTATACATCATTAAAGGGATGGACGAGTTAAATATACATCATCTGCCTAGGCTAGAAAACAGTAAAGCGAATGAGTTGGCACAATATGCATCGGGTTACAATGTTAGTAGAGGTAAATTTTCAGTCATTAAGAAACCGATGCTTGAGGATCTAGGATTAGACCATTCGGATACTAACAAATCAAGCCGTGATAGTGCCGAATCATTTGATTGAAGATCACCCATAGTTTCATACATTCGTAGTCCAACCCAAAGTGTGGATAGAAAGGTTCGGTATGTAGCTTTTAAATATATTTTGATTGATGGTGACTGATACCGCCAAACAAAAGATGATTTGCTCTTGAAATATTTGGTTGATGATGAAGCCAAATTAGCTATGGGAGAAGTTCAAGAGGGCAATTGTGGTACGCATCAATCGGCTCTAAAAATAAAATAGTTGTTGAGGAGGGCCAGATTTTTTTTGCCAACCATGATTACCGATTGCTATTCTACTACAAAGGATGCGAAGAGTGACAAAGGTTCGGCAATATTCAATTGGCACCCGCTGTCATTATGAACCTTATTATAAAATCATGGCCATTTCGAGGATGGGGATTGAACTTCATAGGGCAAATACTTTCTCCATCTTCGAAGATTCGAAGAGACACCGTTTCGTGTTAGTTGCGACGGCTTACTTCACCAAATGAACCGAAGCGGTGGCTCTCAAGAACATGAGACACAAAGAGGTAATTGAATTCTTTACCGAGCATATTATTCATAGATTCGGCATACCACAGACTTTGATTACTGACCAAGGTACTTCTTTTACACCCAGTCATGTTAAAGAGTTTGTCGAATCCTATGGGATTAAGATACTCAATTCATCTCTATATTTTGCTCAGGCCAATGGTCAGACCGAGTCTAGTAATATGACGTTAATCAAACTCATTAATAAGAAGATAGAAGACCATTCTAAGATATGGCATAAAGTCTTATCAGAAGCTTTATAGGCTCATCGGATATCTAGCATGAAGCGATTATGGTAACACCTTATGAGCTCGTGTATCAACAAGAGGCTATTTTACTCGTCGAGATAAATCTAGGAGTTCTAAGATTAGTTAAACAAAATGACTTATCCACTGATAAGTATAGGATTTTAATGCTAGACAATATTAGTGAAATCATCGATAAGCGTTTGAGTGCCTTGAAAGAGATTGAGAAAGATAAGACGAGAGTTGCTGAGGCTTACAACAAGAAGGTAAAGGTTAAAACTTTTCAAGTGGACGAATTAGTGTGAAAAACTATTCTGCCTTTCAGAAAATGGTCTCCTAGTTGGGAAGGGCCTCTCAGGTTGCCAGAATTATACGACGGAACCTCCGGCATTCTATCGGAGACTCCGGTCACCTGAGTGTCCGGCACATTACTGGAGTCTCCGGTAATATCGATTTATAAATGTTTTCAGCAGATCAATTTCAATTTCTTTTCTAACTTGAGAGATCCGTTGCCCTGCGAAATAAGACAATCCCACCTCTATAAAACAGAGACCAATGGCCAGTTGAAGGTATTCCAATCGAACATATCATTTGCCTTTATATTTTTGTCTTTCTCCAAACTCTAATCCTTTTACTCGACCCTCATGGTGTTCTTCTTTCGTCCCAGCGACGACCGAAGATGATCCGACAGACCTAACCGAGCTCGAATCACTCTTAAGACGATACTTCTTCGACGGGGCCTCTCTCGAGACGGGGTTGTCTAGCTACTATCCAAACTCAGTATTGAAGAAACGTCAACATTCTTGCACCCGAACCCAATTTCGACGTCAACAAAGGGCATCTCGACGAGTGTTTTGTTTGACTTGCTGGACAAGGACGGGTCATCCTCCATCATCCGCAGGCTGTAGGCACGTCTGCAACACCCTGTCTCTGCAGCTCGCCCATTGCACTGTCCACGGATGGGGGCTTCAGGCGTCGTGGCAGCCATGGTTTCGTTAAAACATCACTGATCGCTGCGTCTATACTCTCACTTGACTAAAAAAATAAAATCAGACAACATTGACCAGACCAAGATTTCTTCCAAATTCTGATAATATATAATCCTATTATATAAACAATGTTCTGAGAAGTAAATAGACTTACTGGTGTATCGTGCTGACCCTTGTTTGGGAGTGTTTGAGGAAGAAGTGGTTTGTACATTGGGGCTGGAGGACATGGCGGCAAAACTCCTCTAACCGCTGCTGGCATTGGCATGGCTGTCACCTGGCCCGGCATATGTCAATGTCCCTGAAAAAGCGAAATTTATGAGATATTAATACCGAAAAAAGTAATTTTTATAAGGTACAACACGCCCCAACTAGCATACCCTCATGTAAGGGCTGTGATGCCAGAAAGCAGTAGGGTCAGATGGCGGCGATGGAGGCGCCCAAGGTGGAGCCGGTATGCGAGGGATGAGATGCCGACACCACATCGGCACCCGGGGCGAATCTACAATTGAGGTTGGATGGCCCCATACATGGAGCGGCCGGCCAAAGGGCTGCATCGGATGAGAAGCAGGCAGTGGCGGTGGCGGAGGGAAGCAGATGGTGGCCAACTTATTGCTTGCTCATTGAAAAACAAAAAGTTAAATACGTTCAATCTTTCTTGATAGATCTAGCTATATACCAGGGCATCGTCAAATGAGCTCCCTTTTCAATAAGACTACTAAACTCTTTTTTTCCCCCTTTTTTTGAGATGGACTACTAAGCTCTTTTCAGCGATGCGTACAGACCAGTACTTCCTTTACTTCTGAGAACTACTGCCTCGGTCTCAAAGTGTTCATATGTGTTTAGTCAAATTTGTCTTTGATCAATAATTTTTATAAATATAAATTATTTTTAATATATATAAAATATATGCTATAAAAGTTACTTCTTATAAACAATTTAAAAGTACAAATACTAGATTTTTAAAGTTAATCAAATCCATAGAAATAGTTGATCAAAGTTGGGAAACTGGGACGGAGGTAGTAATGTACAGAGGACTTTTGTGCATGACCTCTCTCTCTCTCTCTATCTCTCTCTCTGCATACTACGTGAGCTATTTGCACTGTCACTTTGGAAATCAGTAAGGTATATGAAGACTTCACTGTTTGCATGGGACCAGCTGCTTACCACAAACATAAAGGTGTTTGGTCCGGGTCCTGTGTACTCGCAACGATTCAAACACACACACTTTTAACTAGTTATTTTTAACTTGGTCAAAGATTGTTTGCCAAAATAAACATAGAAACCAACATAGTCCTTCTCCAAAGGGATCCGTTTTCCAAATCAATAGAAGTAATCTCTCTTCTTTTTTGGCACATGAGCAAATGCTACATACCCCAAAATACAAACTGGTCTTCAATTTATTTAGGGGCCATTTGGATCCTTGGAATTGAATTCATTCTAATAATTACAATTTAGGCATAGATTAATTGAGCTAATATAGTTGTATATGGAATATATTTGTATATTTATTGTTAGATATACAAAAGATATACTTATATGTTGCATTTCTATTTTAAAGAAGTGAGTTGAAAAAGGTGCTATAAGTTGGAGAATAGAATTATAATTGTCTATAGAATCCATTTCCATCTCTCACCCTATGAATTTGAGATAGACTTATTTATGAGCTTAGAAAAGTTATGAAATGTCAAATTCCAAACTAAATAAGCTAATCTATTATGTAGATTTCAATTCCTCCAAAATGAAAGATCCAAACGAACCCTTAGAGTAAATTTCATAAGAAAACTACAGACTTAAAAATTAATTTCACAAAACTATATATTTTATGAATAGTTTATCAGAGATCTTCAGATTTTAACTTTCTTCCTCTTAGCCCCATAAAACTGACGAGTGGACTTCACTTGTAGTTTGTGAGGAAGAACACTAAAATCTGTAATCTGTGATAAATTGTACACAAAATGTGTAGTTTTGTAAAATTTATTCTTAAATTTGTAGTTATCTGATAATATTATTAAAGTATCTGTAGTTCGATGAAATTTACTCTTTTTATAAGACGTAGTCAAAGTTAATCTTCAAAGTCGACGATGTCAATATTTTAAAATCGGAATAAGTATCTCGTACCGCCATTGAAGTTGGTTGGTACTAGGAGATGCAAGTAGGTACCCAATAGGTAGTCGTATGACCATAGATGATGAGATATTTTTAGTACATTTGAGAGTTTTAGGCCGGCCTATGGATCCAAGATAAAAACTTGCATCCCTATGGTACGTTGGTTGTTACAAATTTGCGTTAAACAACCCAACAGTTTAAAAAAGAAAAGTTCATTGTGGAGTTTGCCTTTGATATGCTGCATGCAAAGGTACCAGATAAGATATTTAGATAGTACAGTAATCATCGATCGCTATGATGTTGCTGGTTGTTTCATGGCTCGGGGTCACGGTCCGATCGAGTCTGGCTGTTGACGCGCCGAAATCAGGTCCGGGTGAACATATCGCTCGCACGTCCGTGTGCAAAAACATCGACGTCTGTTCAACGTCGGGTTTGGGCAGCACCTAGACAACCTTTCTCAGGAGAGACCCATTGGAGGAAGATTGTCTTAAGGTTGATCTGGGCTCGGTCAGACCAGCCGAATCATCTTCAAATATCGTCGAGACGAAGGAAGAACAACATGTGAGTCAATTAACGGGATTAGAGTTTGGAGAAGAACGAAATATAAAAGCAAATGATTTTATCGATTGGGATGATCTTCAAACGGCCATGGGCCTCTGTTTTATAGAGGTGAGATAATCTTATCACGCAGGGCAACTAATGTCACGAGTTATAAAAGAAATTAGAATCAATCGGCTGAATTTTAACTTATTAATTTAAAAAAATAAAAATTATACGATTAGATTTATCTTAAAAATACTTTAATAAAAGTATAAACATGTTACTTTTTAATAAATATTTTTATAGAAAACAGAAATCAAAGTTAGCTTTGGAAACTGTGTCATTGTTCAAAACAACCTCCTTCATGAACCGAAAAGAGTACATCTTAAGAGCTTGTTTGGATCCGACTGACTAATTGTTATTATTCCGTTGTTTATTTGGAAGAACTAAATTGTTAGTTCATCGTTCAATAAAATATCTATTTTGTCCCCAGACTAATTACTAGTCTGTGTATGTTTGGATTCATGTATAATATTTAGATCGCTAGTTGTATTTTTTGTTATGAATTTAAATTTTGTACAATTTTTCTTATCATTTTCTCAAGTTTATTTCTGCGATTTATTTAACACAAATATACTCTAATGTAATCAGAGCAATATAATCAATCAATTAATTAACAAAAATAATTGAAAAAAATTGATCCATTGTCTATACAGTTATGACCATCAATTTAGATTAATAAAATAATTATTGGCAACCTTTTAATTAGCATCACTCTCTAACCATTCATATGAAATCCAATAGTTTCATTCTTTCTGAGTTGGTTTCTGAAAATAAAATAAGATTTTTTTTATTGTATCCATGAAATGTTAGCCATAATTAGTCCCTATTAGTGCTCTGAATCGATTAATTGAAAAATAATTAATCCGTGAACGATCTAAAAATTAACCTCCTATTAGTCCGCCGGAAAAAAAATGATTAATTTTTAACCGATAAACAATTAATCGACGGGATGCCGCACAGCCCCAACGAATCCTGCTTTTAATGTAACCACTGGACCCTAGCTACTATGCACGGCCGTGTTGAGCAAGATTAGCAATTTCGTTTCAAACCCGTGGAAATCGGTGAAGGTAGTTTCACTGAAACTATTAAAACCTCTTGAAATATGTATCAAATTTTAAAAAATTAAAATTTAAATGAAAGTTGGTCAAAATATTAAATTAAATTGTTATACCATTCGGTTTTTTATTTTTTATTTTTTTAAAGAAAGTTTAAAAACTGGTGATTTAAAGCAACCGAGCTTGGCTCGTTTCATAAAAAACAGAAAACCAGTCCCGTTTTTGTAAACCATGGTGCCGATCGACACGGACCAAGCAGAGATATTTCTAATTGCCTGGTTGCGATTTCAAACACGCGCCGATATGATGATCTTCATGCCGCTTTAACCACGGTTTGTTTTGGATTATAATTTGCTAGATTATATAATTTAGATATTATAATCGATATAGGTAAATAAATAGGATAGAATATTTTGCTAGCTTATTTACTATAAATTTATTTAAATTATTATAATCTGATAAGCTACTTATTATGTGCTTATTTCAAATTATAATTTACAAAAGACCCACTGCCAGTACCAAGTTTGAAATAACTATCTACCATTGACATCCATCTTTAAATTACCATTCAGATTATATAATCTACTGAGGAAATAAACAATCTCTTAGGTCATGTTTGGAACCAACCAGATTATTATAATCTGAATTATTTAACGTTAGTGGTTTCAAACACGTTGTTTTTTTTTACTAAATTACAAAAACTGAAAAATCTAGATTATAATAAACTCATTGTACTTAAAAAATAATTATACCTAATGAAACATAATTTTGCCCTTATTAAATCTCTAATTATTCTGAAAGTTGCTACCTCTCTTCAACAACAAGGGTAAATAGGTCATTAGTAAAAAAAACTAAATACGTAGTTTTTATAATCTGGCCTCCAAACATGTTTACCAGATTATGTTCATAAACCAAATTATATAAACTATATCCATAATTCAAACTATAATAATCTCTGCTGGTTTCAAACACGACCCATTTTCTGTTTTTTGGGGTCACTGTTGGTCCATATGAGTCGACTGGGAGCATGTGATTTCTTAATCGGTCGACTGATTTTGAACTGGAGTCTATGTGAATGAGGAACTACAATCAGAGATCATGAGGCTAGCTGTAGAGACTTTTGGGGTTTGGGGCTTGAGCCGTGCAAGGTCAGAGAATCTCCAAAAACTTGTTAATAAAAATGACTCCAAAAACTACGATTTAGTGTCAGCCCAAAATAAATTGAGAGAATTCCTTCCTTTTAGGCGCCTTTACGAAATGTTATCTGATGTGGTCTAAAGGTAACTATACATTTAAGACAAATAAACCCTTACAACATTCTCAATTGCTGACTGAACCCACAGGAGGTGCAAAGTGCAAACTATACATGGTCAAACAGGCCGCCCGACACGGCCCGGCCTAGGCACTAAATAGCACGGCCCATTTAGTTTTGGGCCGGGCCGGCACGCCGTGCCAAACGGGCCATGCCACCCCAGCCCGTAGGCTCAGACGCAGGCCCACGGCAAGGCCCGAAATTTAATATTCGTGCCGAGCCCGACCCATTAAACATGCGGGCCTAATAATAAATTCAACCAATTAGTCGAATATAAAGCTAAATGGTGCAAAATATCGTGGGAGAAGTGAGAATTAAACCTAAAACCTAAAATATGTGAAGGAGCCACTTACCACTACGCCACACTATCTTATTTGACTACATATAAGATAATTTTACTATATATAAAATAAAATTAAAATTAATAAATCCTAAACGGGCCATGTCGTGCCGCCCGTCGGGCCAGACGCTCAGCTCAAACACGGCCCGCAGCACGTGCCGGGCCGGCTTGGGCACAAAATGAATCGGGTCGTGCCGTTGGGCCGGGCTATTTTTTCAGTGTTTCGGGCCAACCCACTTGGCAGAGCCCGTTTGGACATGTATAGGGCAAACTATAGATGTCCAACGGACTGTGGTTCATTGGTCGACTGAAGGAAATTTCGGTCCAGCCCCAGCAAAGCACGATGCAGTGCTACAACCATACTTGGACCGAGAGTGTAGCAGATGGCACAAATCAAATTAAAAGTTATTAATTATATATTTATTTTATATACAATTAGATAAGGTGTTGTGGTTTACCACCGTGTATTTTAATTCCTTCAGGTCACAAGTTTTTTACTTTCCACACCTATTTTACACCATTCAGCACTAACTTTATTCTAAACTAGTCCGAATGCCGGTGCTACGATACAGCAGGATAATGTGATGCAATCCCTTTTCAATACGGAAAGAAAATATGATATATTCTCATTCCGCTTCAAGCAAGACAATTTGTATTAATACCCATAGAGTTACAGGCAAAATAAATTTATAGGATACACGTTCCGATACGAGCAAGACAAATTCGCACAATGCATTTGCAAACGCTACGGTCTAAGAAAAAATATATTAACTAAAAACATTAACTCATGAAAAAAATTAAATGTATTAAACTGGGAAAAAAAGCAACAGAAAAGCGTGAAATTCCCACCTATTTTTTCTTACTCTAAACACCCACACCTTCTGATCTGAACCAAACCAATACTAATCCTAATTGCCATGGTTACTATTGTTGGGGAACCGTAGGCTACGATAGCTAAAAACAGTTTCTACCGTCCAACCAGGAAACCTCGTAAGAGGGGATCATAGATCCTTACCACTAGACACGCAAGGAAAGCGAAAGCGTTGTTGGAGCAACAAGATCCAACGTAGTCGCGCGTCGATGTAGAGGAAGTAGTCGTCCACAGCGATCTCCTCCTCCGATCCGGCCGAACAGCACCACAGATGCAGCGCCTCCTCGCGATATCCACACGTACGGGGTTGGAAGGCCGTGCGCGGTGTGCTAGCACCGACGGCACAGCTAGGGGTCCCTTGGGAGACACGGTAGAGGCAAGGTTTTCTTCTAGTGGGATCATCGAATCCCCAACCCTACCTCTCCTTACTTAGACCCCGCTAATGGGTCTTTTAGTCAGCCTATTAGCGCATAGATCAGATCTGTTATCTCTAGGGCATATAACCAACAATCTCTCACTTGCACTAGAGAGAATCTCATAGGCAAGATACTCAATATTCCAACCCGTTAAGTGTGTGACCCGTTAGGTTCATATGTTCACGGCAGTGTCATGAAAACCATTTCCAGATCATAAATCAATAGTGGCGCCTAGCAGCCCGTAACCACATAAAGATCATATCGGCTGAACCTATGACATACACATACACCAATCTCTTTGCCTCACGATATTAGTCAAGCTCAAGGCAAGATACGTGCCATCCTTGTGATAGCTTGACTTTTCACTCGATCAAATAATGGATTTATCATGACTAACTCATTAGTCATCATGATTAACTCTTTAATCACATTGGCATGACCATGCACTTTCAAATCCATCTATCTCGAGGGGCCAGAGATATCTCTCCTGTTATTAGAAGGGGCAAATTCCATCTTGATCGCTCATATCCTATGACATGTTTCATAGCATACCCGAAAGCTACCTTTATAACTACCCAGTTACGGTGTAGCGTTTGGTAACCCCTAAGTGTGCCATTACGCATTCAGGAAATCAATGACGATCTCAGGTCTAAGGGCTTTGAAGGTATATCATTTAAGACAACGACTGATGGCACAATAAATAACATCTCAGCAGAGTCTATAAGTGGGTCAATCCAACACTATGTTCTCTAACATGTGTTCACATTATTGATTTGATATCTCTATATCTATGATATGTGAAATCTGATCATCAATCAATACATGTGCTAGCTCAATAATCATCATCGTCCCTTTATGATGATAAGAGGCTACAGACCCTTTTTTAGGACAATGTCATAAATAAACAAAGAATTTCACAAACAAGTCACGTACTTGTTAATCAATGCAATGATATTTATCTAAGGAACTGAATAACATTTTATTCTATTATACATAAACATAGACGAAACCAAATCTCTCAAATACACTAGTTATGCAGGTATCTAATACCCATAGATCTCATGTGCGCCTCATGCTTGGGTTGTGAGAGAGGCTTTGCCAACGGATCTGCAATGTTTGAATCCGTGTGCACTTTACATATCTTCACATCTCCTCGATCAATGATGTCTCGAATGAGATGAAAGCGCCGTAGTATGTGTTTGTTCTTTTGATGCAATCTCACTGCTATTATCACAGATCCTTAGACCTGAGATCGTCAACCCTATCTTGCTTGTAACATGTCGTATACTATGATAATAGCAGTGCCATTGCACTATGTTCTCCTTAGCTTGTGCAATGGCACTGCTATTATCACAATAGAGGTCCACTGGACTAGATGCATTAGGAATCATACCCAACTCATAAACAAATTTTCTGATTCAAACATCATCCTTTGCAGCTTCTGAAGTGCAATGTACTCGGTCTCCGTCTTAGAATCAGCAACCCTATCTTGCTTGGAACTCTTCCAGCTCACTGCACCTCCATTGAGGCATAACGTGTCCAGACTGCGACCTTGAATCGTATTTGTCGGTTTGGAAACTAGCATCAGTGTAACCAATTACAACGAGCTCTTCCTCACCTCCATAGACTAGGAATATATCCATTGTTCTTCTTAAGTACTTTAGGATATTCTTACTTGCCACCCAGTGAGCTTCTCCTGGATTCGATTGGTACCTACTTGTAACACTAAGAGCATATGCTACATCTGGGCGTATACATAGCATGGCATACATGATAGATCCAATAGCAGAAGCATACGGGATCGTCCTCATTTTCTCTAGCTCATCGGGTGTCAAGGGACACTGAGTCTTGCTAAGAGTAATGCCATGTGACATTGGCAAGAAACCTTTCTTGGAATTTTGCACGGTTTCAATACTTTGTCAATGTACGTTCCTTGGCTTAATCCGATAAGCCTTTTTAATCTATCTCTATAGATCTTAATGCCCAAAATATACGCTGCCTCTCCCAAGTCTTTCATTGAGAAACTTTCTTAACGAGGACTTGACGGTTTCAAGCATTGGAATATCATTTCCGATCAACAATATGTCATCTACATAGAGGACCAGAAATACAAGTGCGCTCCCACTAACCTTCTTGTAAACACAAGGTTCTTCATTGTTTTTTATAAAGCCAAACTCTTTGACTACTTCATCAAAACGAATATTCCAACTCCGAGATGCTTGCTTTAATCCATAAATGGACTTTTGAAGCTTGCAAATTTTTCTAGCATTTTGTGAATCGACAAAACCTTGAGGTTTTGTCATATACACATCCTCACTTAGGTTTCCATTAAGGAAAGCTGTTTTGACATTCATTTGCCATATCTCGTAATCATAGTATACGACAATTGCTAGGAGGATCTGAATAGACTTTAGCATAGCAACGGGCGAAAATGTATCATCATAATCAACACCTTGAATTTGCTTAAAACCTTTCACCACTGATCGCGCCTTATAGATGTGAATTCCATCCATGTCTATCTTTTTCTTAAAAACCCATTTGCACTCAATGGTTTTACACCATCAGGCGGATCAATCAAGTTGCAAACCTAATTTTCTCTCATGGATTCTAATTCGGATCTCATGGCTCCAAGCCATTTCTAGTCTGGTCCCATCATTGCTTCCGTGTATGTCTTAGGCTCATCATTGTCCAACAATAATATGTCACACTGCCCTGTGGTTAAGAGCGTGAATTTTTTAGTTGCGTGACGTGCCCGTTCAGACCTACGTGGGGCTGGTGTCTCAATGATAGTCTCCACAACATTTTGTATACCCTGTTCCGGTTGAGTTTCAGCGGAAGAAGAAACATTTTCCAATACTTCCTGAATTTCTTCAAGTTGCACGGTCCTCCCACTAGCCATTCTTGAGAGAAACTCTTTCTCTAAAAAAACACCATTCCGAGCGACAAACACTTTGCCCTCTTCCGATTGTAGAAATAATATACTTTAGTTTCTCTTGGATATCCCACAAAGAAACATTTATCAGACTTAGGAGAAAGCTTATCAGACGTCATACGTTTTACATAAGCTTCACAACCCCAAATCTTAAGAAAAGACAGGGCGGGACATTTCCCGATCCATATCTCATATGGTGTCTTTTCTACGGATTTTGATGGAACTCTATTAAGTGTTAGAGCTGCGGTTTCTAGAGCGTATCCCCAAAAGAACAATGAAAGATCACTTTGGCTCATCATTGACCTAACCATGTCCAAGAAGGTCCGGTTTCTCCGTTCAGACACCCCATTCAATTGAGGCGTTCCAGGAGGAGTTCATTGCGGAACAATTCCACAATGTTTTAGATGATTACCAAACTCTTGGCTTAAATATTCACCACCACGATCAGATCGTAGTGTTTTAATTGTTTTACCCAACTGATTTTGTACTTCATTCTGAAATTCCTTGAACTTTTCAAAAGACTCAGATTTATGCTTCATTAAGTAGACATAACCATATCTACTAAAATCATCAGAAAATGTAATGAAGTACTAAAACCCTCCTCTAGCCATGCAGCTCATCGGTCCACATACATCCGTCTGTATAAGGGCCAGTAGCTCATTCGCCCTCTCACTATGACTTGTGAAAGGCATCTTAGTCATTTTGCCAAGCAAACAAGACTGGCATGTGTCAAATGATTCAAAATCAAATGTGCAGAATCTTTATGAAGCTTCTCCATACGCCTCTCATTTATATGACCTAAACGACAATGCCAAGTGTAGGTGGGATTCACGTCGTTAGGACGAAGCCTTTTCGCATCAATGTTATAAATTGGCTTATTCTCTAGATCAACCCAATATAACCCATTCACCGATGGACAATTAGCATAGTGAATATCATTCAAATAAATGGAGCAACATTTGTTCCTTATTATGATCTCATAACCATCAACTTCCTCTAAACATGAGGAGGATATAATGTTTTTGCCCAAGGCAGGAATGTAATAACAATTATTCAATTCCAAAACTAATCCCGATGGTAATGAAAGTTGATAAGTCCCGACGGCTAATGCAGCAACTTTCGCACCATTGCCGACACGTCCACTTCGCCTCTTGCACATTTCCTTGTCCCTTTAAGCCCCTGCAATGATTTGCAAGTATGAATCATTGATCCGGTATCAAATACCCATGAATCATCAGGACGAGTAGCAAGATTAATTTCAATAACATTGATACCTGAAGTAGAGTCAGTACCCTTCTTCTTCTTTAGTTCTTCCAAGTAAAGCTTGAAGTTCCTCTCAAATGTCCGGTTTTCTTGCAGTGATGGCAAACATTATTTGCCGACACCTTCAGTTTTGGAGGAGTTGCTGTAGCCTTAAGCTTAGACTTTGACATCTCATCAAGTCTTAGCTCTAGACTTGCGCTTTCTCTTCTTATCCTTCTGCACCATCATCACATGATTTGTACCAGATTTTTTGATGCTTTCCTCGACGGTTTTAAGCATCCCATGCAATTCTGATAATGTCTTCTCCATGATATTCATATGAAAATTCATAATGAATGGTTCAAAGCTCGCCGGGAGCGATTGGAGAACGACATCTGTGGCCAGATCCTTAGGGAGAGGAAAGCCCAACTTGTCCAAGCTCTCAATGTAACCAATCATCTTGATCACATGAGGACTGACAGGGCTGCCTTCTACTAGCTTGCACACAAATAAGGATTTAGAGATGTTGTATCTTTCTGTCCTTGCTTGGTTCTCAAACATGCTCCGAAGTCCTACAATCATATTGTAGGTATCGGTAGTCTCATATTGCTTCTGAAGATCAGAGGATATAGTGGCAAGCATGAGACAGCTAACATCCAGCACATCATTGTATGCTTCTCATACTCTCTCTTCTCAGAGGCAGTAGCATTTTCTGGTAGTTCATCAGGATAAAGAACCTCTAGAATATATTCCTTTTTCTCTTGCTTGAGAACGATTCTCAAGTTGCGATACCAATCGATAAAGTTTGTTCCATTAAGTTTTTCCTTTTCGAGAATAGAAAGCAAATTAAAACTGGAAATACACAATGATCTACAAGAAGAAAAATACGCAATGATAAGCACTATGTAAATGTAAAACTTTCATTAAATATTTTAATAAAAGTTTATCCACTCTGTTGGAAATCGTCTCCCTCTGACGACATATAGTGTAACAAGATTCATATTCAGCTAAATCCTAGTGAGCTTTCGCATCACTGCTAAAAATCTAGTGACTATGGTAAGCAACATTTGCTAATCGTATCTCTATATGACTCCTGTTTGTTGAGAGGCATCAAATGCCCCAGCGCCCAACACCATGCCCCAAAGCCTAAAACCGTTTTGATAGCTTTGTTAAGTAAACCAATACTATGCATGTGAATGTCCCACATTCACCCTATTTATTAAGATAGTTGGGGTACTCTACTTTGACAGACGTACCACACAACAATCATAATGTTAATAGGTGCAGCTATTGGAAAGGCATCAATATTAGTCTTATTTTTTTTCGAGGAAACTATTCTATTATGACAATAAAATTCATAAAAGAATAGGATGACAGGAACATCATCACAGGCAATCATATTAACTGTGAAATAGTATGGCTTAATGATATGGTGATATCCATCTCCATCGTCACAAGCCTCCCGTCCTTATGTCCACCGTATTTGAATTGGCCTCCATAAATAACACTAAGCTACTACAACTAATAGCTAGCAATGAATTCATTGAAGTCATCAATCAACACAAGTCGACATGCAGGTCGTTATACAACAATATGACAGCCTTGCCCAGCTATTAAAACACTCGCAGGTCAAGAAATAATTACATGCATCACATACACGTATTAGACCATACTTTTTCACAACATTCTCTGCAAAAACAAGTTAGGCAAGGAACGGTGCTACGTATGGCAAAAAAAAGAAGTCTAGGCTCGAGTCTGTACGGCGGTTAATAGATCGTGTCTATTAAAGCGCAATGAAAATCTTCATCGGTAGATCCAATCTAGCCGATTTCAAGCTGTTCAAATTGTCTCGTATTTTCATTAGGTTTTTGTATGGAAGATCATGATACATAGTGTTGATCTCATCGGCTCTGTCTTCTGGCGCGCGTGGTTAGTCCCGATGGTGATTCCAGTCGATAGGGATAGATTGCGTGCGCACTGAGATGTAGCACGATCATATCAACGCATGTAACACTATCATCCCATAACCTTGTGAGACCCATCTATTGACCGAAACACGTGCTTCACATGTAGGAGATCTCATCTGCTACATGCCCATCATATAGTAGATCTCATCTACTACATATGCATCACATAGTAGATCTCATCCACTAAATACACATCATATGGTAGGTCTCATCTACTAAACACGAAAGATCCAAATCACGAACTACACAAGGCCGGCTCTAATACCACTCTTGGGGAACGGTAGGCTACGATAGCTAAAAACAATCTCTACTGTCCAACCAGAAAACCTTGTAAGAGGGGATCATACATCCTTACCACTAGACGCGCAAGAGAAGCAGAAGCGTTGTTGGAGCAACAAGATCCAATGTAGTCGCGCGTCGATGCAGAGGAAGTAGTCGTTTACAGCGATCTCCTCCTCCGATCCAGCCAAACAGCACCACAGATGCAGCGCCTCCTCGCGATATCCACACGTACGGGTTGGAAGGCCGTGCGCGGTGTGCTAGCACCGACGGCACGGATAGGGGTCCCTTGGGAGACACGGTAGAGGCGACAGGTAGGGTTTTCTTCTAGTAGGATCATCGAATCGCCAACCCTACCTCTCCTTATATAGACCCCGCTAATAGGCCTTTTAGTCAGCCTATTAGCACATAGATCAGATCTGTTGTCTCTAGGGCATATAACCAACAACTATGAAGCAACACCAGGATCCCTTGATCAAGCATCACCAAATTAATTCATTAATTCAGCTGCTACAGGAACCACAATGATGAAGATGGATTAAGCGAGGGCAAGAGACTCACGATCGGCATAGATCTTCAACTGCTCGAGCATGCTGGCAGCCTTGGTCATTGCGTACGCCTAGGCCTCCATGCCAGTGTCGGGCTGCACAGGAGCGCTTGCTGCAGGGCCCCGCAGGTTCGTTGCAATGGCAGAACTGAAGGTTGCAGCATCTGTAGGAAGGAATGCAACCTTCTTTCCTGTGAAAACGAAACTAATAATGTGTCAACAGACGCATCCAGATACACACTGTTCCACACTGTTTTATTGTTTCTGTTTTGTAAAATAGCCATACCAGCTGCACTTACACATGTTACATTTTTTTATCTTTCAGAACCTCATTGCTGTTTCCAGATCTTGACACATCATCAAGTGTGTCTTTGTCATCATTTTTGCATCTACAATTTGTGTGGAATCATATCCATCTGACTTGTCATCATGCCCTGCCACTGAGGTTTCTTTAAGAGCACTTCCTTGATCAGCAAGGATATACTCATATGTTTGGAGCAACTTGTAAATAATAAAATAAGTCAGATTAGTAACAAATAAGTATACACGCAAAGTACCACAAGAGCAGCTTCCAGAGATTTTGATGAAATACCAACTTCAGATGCTATATCACCAATACTAACATTTCCACTATCAATTAGCTACAAAACCATTGCACAGATCAACTTCAGATGCTATATCACAATGGCTAGGAAGTAAATTTATTTGCTCCAATTGGATATGTATCAGGAGCAGTTCCCTCTCTAAGCACAGCAGCAATATCACCAGAACTCGTACGTTCACCACAAAAAGATGGATAAACAGTGTAAGTTTTCCAGGCTCGGATTGGTTGGGTATTTGCATCTCTAACCATTTGAGGTAAAGGACCTTGCTCAATAG
This sequence comes from Zoysia pacifica, assembly GCA_001602315.1. NCBI lineage: Eukaryota > Viridiplantae > Streptophyta > Magnoliopsida > Poales > Poaceae > Zoysia > Zoysia pacifica. The sequence goes on from BCLH01003014.1 coordinate 34,432, forward strand.
TCTCTACTCTAGAAGAAACACATCTGGTAGGACCAAATAAAAGAAAAGCTAGAATTACATAATGAACCCCGGCAGGTATACATGTAGAAAAGTCAAGTATATCAAATAAACGCAGCTTGAATAATAGTGTTGAGTTACACCAAATTTGTTTCACAAACAAAAGGCAGACGAATAATAGTGGCTCCAATTCAAACACAGAAAACAAACAGTTCTCAGCAGATAAACATGAAAATGAGAAGTTGAAGGCACAGTAATCAGTAAGTGGCACATAAAAACATACATTTAACGGAGGCAAAAAGAGTCACGAATACATGAACATGACTGCTAGTTTCAGCAAGGTCTGAAAATATGATAATAAATAACCTAAATATTTCCTGGAAAAAAAGTAAACTGAGTGTTACTAAGGGTGATTTCATTTAAACCGTTCTCTATCACTACGGAATGGATCGAAAGTAAATACTATTTCAGTAGCTTTGTTGGAAGTAAATAATATTACAGTCATGTACTACAGTAGTAGTAAGAACTGAAACGATGGATCAGCAGGCAAACTGAAACAAAAGCAAGTCTTTCTGTGTGTCAACCTCTTCTTGTCGAGATTTTTCAATTCTTACCACGAAATACGTTAGCCTTTCAATTTTTACCCCAAAAAACAAGTCTTTCTGTGTGTCAACCTCTTCTTGTCGAGATTTTTCAATTCTTACCACGAAATACGTTAGCCTTTCAATTTTTACCACTCAATTCGTAAGCCTTTCAATTCTTACCACTAAATACGTTTTTCACTTCAAAACATACTATTTCTTTGAAATTTTAACATTTTTATTGTTTTATATTATGTTATTATACTGTGTAGTAATGCATTATATTTATTATATTATGTTTATTATACTATTAGCATCACTTAAGCTCAAATTTTGTTTATTTTAACACAATATAAAACAGTGAAAATAATTAAAACTTTGAAGAAATGGTATGTTTTGAAGTGAAAAACGTATTTAGTGCTAATTATTGAAAGGCTTACGAATTGAGTGGTAAGAATTGCAAAGCTAACGTATTTGATGGTAAGAATTGAAAATTCTCCTTCTTGTCCTATCCTACCGTTCACAACCACACTCCTGTTACGCACCAGATTGATCAACAAGAGTCCAGCAGCAGCAGCATGTCGATCCTAATCAGTTCCAAGCACACCAACAAAGAACGGCAATAGAAAATCTTTAACGGCATGTACAGGTTATGTGCTCTAGGAAAAGCATCTGAAACCTTGGATCAGCAGGCAGAATCCCTACCCAGATGTCCCTCCACCTCAGGTAGTCTGTCGTCGGCCGCTCGCCGGTTTGTCCTGTTCGCCGTTAGTGTAGTCATCGTCCTCCTCCGTCCACAGCATCTTCTCCGACACGCCACGAGTCTTGAACGTGAACACGGCGCAGGAGGAGGACGGGTGTGGCTCCCTGCCGCCCGCCTCTTGGAAGAGCCAGCCGTGCAGGTCCCACGTCATGTCCACCGATGCGCCGCCGTCGACGAAAATCGTGTGGGTGCCGCGGAAGTTCCACCAGAGGTGTCGGAGCTGTACCACCTTGCGGCCGTCCACGGTGAGCCATCCCACGGCGTCGCAGTCCAAAGCGACGGCGATCTCGTGCTCGGCGCCGGCCTCGGAGAACCTCGACCGCGTGGCCCAACGCCCGCACCCGACGAACCGCTCCCGGCGGCGCGCCACCCGAGACACCGGGATCGGGATCCCGCCGTGCAGCCGCTCGTACGCGCGGCTGAGGTCGCCCAGTAGGAGCACGAACTCGGCGTCGGCGACGACGGCAACGTAGAACCCGGCGGCGGGCTCCGGCCCGGTGCCGCCGTACCGGGCCGCAGCGAAGTCCCAGAACACGCCCACCACACAGCTGCCCGCCGTGAACGTCCTGCTCCCCTTCTTCCTGTGCAGGTGCCGCGGCGCGGCTCGGTGGCGCGAGGCGGCCGCGGTGGCGGGCTGGTGCACGGCGACGGACAGCGCCGGGCCGTCGGGTGCCCGCGACCACGTGACGTCGACGAGCAGGTCCTTACCTGATGCCGCGAGCCACGACACCTGCACCGCTCAGGCTCTC
>BCLH01003015.1:19778-30661 GCA_001602315.1 Zoysia pacifica
CACTAGCATTGTTTTGCTTAGGCTAATAAATTAGATTCAAGTTATATGTCTGATTCAAAATAAGGTAGTTTGAAACTGCATCTCAAGCCTTAGCAAAAGAACATAGAAACTAATTAGCTTCATGAGAATTCAATGATTTCCTCTATAATAACTTGGTCCTTGTGGAATATGGGCAGTATTAGAGGCACCCTGCAAAATGAACAAAAACAGAGATTATAAGAAACAATATAATTTGCTCGATCTTGTGAAGCATGTGTGGAGACTTACCATAAGTAGCTCTGTTAAGGTAGTAAATGATCCAAATCCTTCAAACTCTTGATGGTTGTTAACAAATTCCTGCTATATATGAAATAAATTAAAATATGGTATTAAATCATTCAAAATAAACAGATATACTTATGCATATAGTATTAGATTTGTCTTGCGACACATGTTTGCTTCGTGTTCTCTGTTTTTTCTTATGCAACTTGTCAAGATGTGAGAGAACTGTTGTACTGAAAATGTTTCATGTTCCTCAGGCTGAGTAGTGAAACTATCTAGATAGTTTTTAATTATAATGTTGACATCTCTTTGTAAAGTGTTAAGTACATCATCAACATATGATAAAATTTATCTGCAGTCAGCAGCTTGAGCAGCAATTGTAAGGAATTTGCGACAAAGATTCTGATAGCGTCGTGTTGCATCAATTTTTGGATTTTTCAAGACATTGTTCCCATGTATATCTTGTATAGTACCACATCTTGCCTACTGAGTCCATCTCTTTAAAATATAGTGGTCAAGGCAAGACTTTTATATTCATCATGACAAGAATCTTTAAACTGTGACTACACAATATTCCAATTCTTTCAAACTGTCGACAGCCACAAAAGACTATTTTGTTGAAGTGATCACTTATAACTGTGTACTCCTTTTCCATTATAGATTTTCCATCAAAAACCTCAACCTCTACAATGTACTCGTTAGATCTTTCTGTTGGTTTATCATATGCAGACAGGGATCTTTCATACTCAGCTTAAAAGGCTTCAAAAATACATGGAGTGCACAGTTCACTTGCTTGTATCAAGAAGGGTGCCTTCATTTGTTCGTGGCAATTTCTGTCTTGAGTTAAATTTTGCATCCAATTCTTTGGCTCTCTTGGTTGCGACTGCCCTTTCAAAATGAGTGAAAAACCGAGCAATATCCAAATCACATTTTAAAACATCTTTCATATCTTTATTTAGGCTCTCACTTAACTGTGTGCGTTGTATTCCTAGTGTAAATACATTCATCATGTAGCATTCAGCCCATTTCTCCTTTTGTTGATACAGACCGTCTAACCAAGTATCTTTCTGGACTTTGCTTCTTAAGGTGCTGAAACATTCCTCAAATGTTGCCACATCCTCATATTCATACATGCAGACACTTAATTCTGCAAAGGTACTAGATTCATCTTTTTCTGTACGTGTGAGGTGTTTTACAGCATTTTGCATAATGTGAAATGTACACAGGCCATGCCAAGATTCACAAAAAATACCTTGAATATTGCATTTTGCATTGCCATATCTTCATCTGTATAGATAGTTTCTCGATGCTTCTGTTTATGTGCTTCTAAAAAAGCTTTAAACAACCACTTAAATGAGTCTTCTGTTTCATCATACAATAAAGCAGCTCCAAATACAACCAATTCTCTGAAGTGGTTAAATCCAACAAACACACTAAGTGGTCTAGCATCTTTGTTTGTTCTAAAGGTGGTGTCAAAAGTAATAATATCACTAAAATGAACATAATCAATAAGCATTGTAGTATCTGTTCAGAACATGTTGATTATTTTCTCATCGACACTATCAAATTTCATACCGATCCTTGGCATCCAAGATAGTGGATTCTCCATTCTGTATAAGATAAAAAAAAACAATCTAATTTAATTTGTTGTATGATCTAACTGATGCTTGTTTAAAATAATCTGCACTAAATTTTAGTTGCCAAATGAAATTAGATGATTCAATGCAAGAATTTTGATTTTTTACTTACTTGTGTGTCTCACAATCTATCACTTTATCAGGTGGATACTCACAGCATAAGACTGGATAGAAGCAAAGAACATGAGGAGCAGAGGGAGGACTAAAGCATCCAGGGAGCAGATGGAGCAAGCAACTGAAAAGAGCAGATCAGCAAAGCAACGAGCAGAGCAGATTTATCAAAAAAAAAAAAAAAACAAGGAGGACCGAAGCAACCTGGAGCAGACGAAGCAGGAGATGTTTTGCCGCCAATGTATTGTGGTTGCCGCGTTTTTTACAGTCCAGACTGCTACTTTTTACTAGTCCCCTTACTTGCATTTATTACATGTAAAATCATAGCCCTCCATTGTGGTTGTCGTGTGATGAAGGGCTGAGATAGAGGCTAATGCCACTTTGCATTGATAGAAGCAATTGAGACGACCTGGATCCATCTCAGAGCATCAATAACGGTCAAACGTTATGGACACATACTAGCTGCCCAACGTATTCATACGTAGGAGTACGCAGGAGGCAGCCAGTCTGCTCTAATCATTCGGACCGACATGGAAATCCGGATTAACCTCAATCATCACCATCATCTCGCGTTAAAAATGCTGTCATGTACGTACTGCCCGCATGGCTCAGCTTCTCATCATCTCCACTCCTGCAAAGCTTAGGCGACGCAAGACCCCAAACCGAGAGGAGAGACAAAGTGCAATACGTACTACTTTGCCGGTGCTTCTCCGGCCGGCGACGGCGACGGCGTCACACGTGAGACAAGCACGGAATCCAGCTTCGTTTTTCTCGTCCACCCTGCATATATTGGTACTCGCAAAAGCCAAACACTGGAGTACTAATAAAGCAGGAGTCCCTATAGCTAAGCATGTGTACTACTACCCGCCTTGGAACAGCTACAGAGCGCGACTGATTCAGATCGACCCAGCCTTATTACCATCGCAACTGGGCTCATCACACGCACACACTCGGAACAGTTTCACTGCCAAGAGTGCAAACGAAACGCTTGAAAACGTGCGCCTTTTGAGAGCTGGTCGAAGGATAAGCTAGCACACTAGCAATGCCGTACTCTCTTCTACGCATCCAAGGCGACGGCATGCTCATGCGCACACATGGTTAAGACTTTAAGCAGGCCGGATTATGTGTCCGGGCGCAGCAATTATAGCAACGCTAAGTCGCTAACCATGCTTATTTTTGTTGCCTGCTGCTTTTGAAAAAAGTTGGTGTGGTTTCCACAGCCAAATTGCATGCACGCGCGGGCTTTGTTTGTCGCGAACGCAGCGCAAGCCGTGATTATTATGCGGGAGGAGCCTGCAGTTTTGTCATCTAAGCAAAACCATCATGGAGCCTACGCCGGCGAGGCCCGGGGTGTAGAGGAACTAGAAAGCCCCTTGCCGCCGGCAGGACGAACAGCGCCGTACCGTCGCGTAAAGCTCGCGACATCGTGAGTGTGCATGAGCAAGTACGTGCCGTGTGTGGACTGAAAGCAGCTGCAGCAGCGCTGCCTCTGCCGTGCCGCCATTGTTGATGATGAGCTACTAGCAAAGCTTGCCATCGACGAGCGAGTGTGAAAGGACGACGCGAGGATGTACTAGGAGTAGTAGAAGGCGAAGAAGAAGCACAGCGTGTCGTCGTCGGCCTGCCCTGCGCGGTCGCCGCGGTGCGGCGCGGCGACTTTAGCTGATACACATGCGCGGCGGCTCGGCGCGCGACCGGGGGGCGAGCTCTTGCTTTTGCCTTTCTCCTTCCCCGAGGCGGGCGGCCTGCTCGGGTCAGCCTTGCACGCACAGATGTGTGCAGGTGGTGGATGCGTAGCTGGCGCCGCGCCGGCTGCTCCGGGCTTTCTTTTCTTTTGCAGCTAATTAGCCTTGCTTTTTAGCGGCATCCTATGGAGTAGGAGTGAGTACATGCTTGGCCGTGCGGGTTTTGGTCTCACACGACAATGAACGGCTCTAACTTCGCCGATGGAAACGACACAACAGTTTCTCCTGGCCAAGGAGGTATAAGCTCGAATCCTGCATTACGGATTTATCTTGGCTGATGATGATTTAATTTGATTTTTGAATTAAATTGATAATCGTCAGCGGCCAGAATGGGTTTCACTGAACTCGTGCGTGGAATTTCGAATCCGTTCCTCGCCAAACCGTGCTTAATTCACTGTCGTCAACTGCGGAAAATGATTCATGATTTGGACTCTCTTCGGATGGCAGCCTGTGTCAAGGGAAATCCCATTTCGCTGACGCGTTCGTGATTTGGTCGATTTTGGATTACGGGCAAAATGGAAAGAGACAACAGCCTGCTGGGCCATTGTATGGGCTTACACGGTGCCGTGGGAAGGGACGGCCCATGTCCTTGCAAACGACGGACTCAAATGCTTAATGGGCCGAGAGACGCGCATAAAGATTCCTCGGCTGTCTAAATGAACATGGGGGCCGTCAATGCGAAGGTACGGCCCTTGTTTTTGCCGTCTGAAGAGACGGCCCGTGCTATTTTTGAACTTTCATGGCGATGAAGCTTGCTCAAAATGTCAATTATTTGCGTAAACAACGGTAGAAGTACAACAGTAACAGAACAACGAAGCGAACGAATAGACAACGTACGCGACGATGGAGAAGAAACGGTTCAAAGCAAAACGTGTAATCTGCCGCTCAACGCCGGCGATCGACCAGCCAACCAATTCCGGCTAGTACCTTCCACGTGGCGTGAAGACGAACAGGTCGAGCTGGAACACGGCGGCGTCGGGCGGGGTCCGAACAGCCTTGATCAGGGAGTACCCTTGCGCCATCCTGAACCGCCCGGTGCCGCCGACGACGGCGCGCTCGAGGGCGTCGTCGCCGGGGAAGCTGTACTGGCCCTGCAGCGCCAGCGTGCTGCCACGGTGCTCGCCCGCGTCGAACACGACGGTGACGGACGCGACGTACTCGCTGCCCTCCGCCAGGTCCGTGCCCACGAACACGCCGCGGTACCGGCCGAGCAGCGCGGAGCCGGCCCCCGGGCCCGCGCGCACCTCGTCGTCCAGCGCGCCCACCTCGCCGAACGTCGCGTCGCCGCCCAAAGGCGACGGCGCCACCGTCGCCACCGTTGCGTTCGGGGCCTCCTGGAACCGCTCGTGCACGTACACGCGGATGTGCGTGCGCTTCGTGCCGCCGGATGTCGCGACGACGGAGTGGGAGAGGGCGGCCAACAGCAGGGCGGCGAGGAGCAGCTGCTGCAGAGATGGAGTCGAGGCCATCTGATCACGACTGTGAGGTCGACAGACACTGAGAGTGTAACTGACTGGTGCTGCGGTGCAGTGTGCTCTTGCTTTCGAGACGATTGCACAACATGGCCCGCGCCTCGTGCGTATATATAGTCACAAGTGGTTTTTGGGTTTGGTTTGGGACTGTTGGATTTGTTTGCCGAGACCCGACGACGTCGACGACGCAAAAAAATTGCCACTACTACTAGCTTGCATTGCATGTAAGGATGAACGAACGGACGACGACTGGTTCTTGCAGCGTTGATCGATCCGCCCAGCTCGACTGCACATGTACGAAATGGTTTCGACTTGCATGGTTGGGTCTTTCCAAGTTGTACAGGAGCTTGCCGCCGGCAATGGCATACTCGCCGGTGTTGAACAGGAGCGTGACTTGGACAGTTGCCTCATCGGTTTTGACGACAAGTGACAACGAATCAGTCATAAAACTGAAGAACTAGCCCGCTGGCCCAAAAAAAAAAAAGAAGCCCAGATGAAGGCCCTAAACCACAAACACCGGGAGCTAGGGTTTTCATCCCAATTCCTAACGTGCCGGCCCATACAAATCCTAGCACCCCAGCCCCTCTCCTCTCGTGTGGGTCGTGGCACCCTCTTCCTCCTCCGGCTCTCTCGCGCATGGCGAACGCGCCTCAACCCAAACCTCCGGCGGCGACGGCGACGGGCACCCCGCGGGCACGCTGTTCGACACGGAGCAGTTATTGCAAATGATATCCACAGAGGATATCTGCGTTTGTACTTGCGATTTCCAGATGGAGGTAGTGGAGCGGTACGCCTTCTAGCGCCGCTTTGACGGTACGAGATGAATTCTGCCCCGCCTTGTCACTATCCAACCGTGTTAAAACAGTGGATGCAGTAGATCAGTTGTGTTGTGTGTTTAGATCGTGTTCTCACGTGCAGATTAATTCGCTGAGGTATATATAGAGTTGGGTTGAGAAGTGAACGTGTCTAATTGCATGGACGCTTTCATCGGTGAAGTTGTTTGCAGACGAATAGTGTTGAATTGAATCCTATATATGAATACGAGATTATAAAAATTCTCCTCAGTACTCTTTACGCAGGAATAGGTACATACTCCTATTTCAGATGACGTTGGGACAGGTGCATGCGACCTTCTCCTTATTTTAGCATGAAATTTTGGAATGCGAATGAACTATAATATCTGTACATGTCAAGTTTAAGAGAAACATTTCTAGTCAGAATACGATCTGATGACTGAGCAACAATTCCCTGACATACTATAGTTCAACATCTGATACTCGTGTTTCCCAGTGGATATATATGTACGTAGAAACTGAGCAAATGCCAACACGATTTACTTTGAACTGAGAGTACTGAACAATTCACTTTGCCATTTGATCACCATGGTCACTGTACTGCAACTTAACATTGACCTTCCTGTACTATCCTACAGGTGTTTAAACCCTCAGCTTCGACAAGACATTGGAGAAGCTTCACTCGGCTGCTCCGTCTTTTTCTAGACGAAAGTCTAGACGGCCAAAGACACCCCCTAGTCACCACTCCAGACGAAGACCGTGTAGACGCGCTTATAATTAGATTAGACGGCTGTTGGATGAGTTTATATCGCTCAGGTGACGCTGCGGAATGATACCAGTTATCTCTTTGTATAATATTTCCCATGCTTTTGTGTTTTGCGACCTGTAATGATTGAGCATTAAGAAGTGATAACTATGTCTGTCGTTGATATTTATAATATTTTTATACTATTTTTCAGATATTTTCCTTCTATAGCACAAATACGTCTAATGTGTCTAGACACTGTCTAGTCAGGACTAGACACTAGACTTCAGCTTGTTGTCTGTTTACGTCCCGCGTCCAGAAAAACAAGCTACGAGTCGCTGTCCCAATTGAGAATCCACGAGTATAAGGTGCAGTCTGCTAAGCCTTATAACCAAACGGTTGTCCTCAAGTTTGCATAGTACTACTACACTATTGAACATCCCTTCTTGCATTCTGAAAAAATTAAACTAAATGTGAGCTCGTAAGATGCCCACTTGCATCCTTAATTCGGAGGTCTACCCGCAAAAGTTGAATTTGATAGTAGTAGGGAGTGTCACGGAATGTCAAGTTAAAGAGTTGGATGCATGCGACATGATCCGTACGATTCGTTCCACAAGTTCTTTGCTTATTCGTCCAGCGATCAAAACGCCGCATCGCAGCATGACGCGCCCAGTCTCCGGGCCGGGAGCGCATATCGTCGATCGGTGTAGATAGAGATCAAAGCAGGGCCCTGATCCTATCACCCTCGGTCTGGACGTGCGCCCTGGTGATCTCTCCGAGGCTGCGGCAGCCGCAGAGCGACATGGCGAGCTCCAGCTCCTTGTTGAGCATCTCGATCACGTGCCTCGCCCCGGCCTCCCCTCTCGCCGCCAGTCCGTAGAACACCGGCCTCCCGACCTGCAGTTCCAACTCGTCATAGCCTGCCGATTATATCCACGAGCCAATTCGTCGGCAGAAAACGGCGGGCTGGCATGGCTCACCATGACCGCCCGCGCGCCGAGCGCCAGCGCCTTGAACACGTCGGTGCCGCGCCGGATCCCGCCGTCGACGAGCACCGGCACGGCCCCGCCCACCGCCTTAACCACCTGCAAAATCCAAACATATCATGGCTGACACCCCGCGCATTCGAACTCGAAGTAAAATGCCTGTGCGTGGTAAATGTGGTGTTCGTCACTGTTTGATAGTCACTGTGCGTGGTAAATGTGGCAGGATTTTTACCTCTTCGAGCACGGAGATGGTGGCCGGCGCGTAGTCCAGCTGCCGCGCGCCGTGGTTGGACACGATCACGCCTGCGGCCCCGGCATCCACGGCTTTCCTGGCTGTCGAACCATCAAAACGCATAACAGAGCGCAGAGTCAGAGCTTGCTGGTGACTGATACCACCGGTTCACTGGTACTACTGCAACCAAAGATTAACGCATAACCACAGCGGTGTTATGGAAGATTATTACCGTCCTCGGCGGTGACGATGCCCTTGAGCAGGATCGGCAGGGTCGTTATGGACTTGAGCCACTCCACGTCCTGCATCCAAAAATATCCAGACATTAACACCACCAGCCAGAGCAGGACTACTGAATCTGAATGAACACTGATGCAATTCAGCCCCGTGGCTATCCGATAGTGGGGCTCGCGCTCTTGCCAAGTAGGAGTAGTAGGAGTACTGATGCAATTCAAGGCCAGTGTCCTCGTGGCAGGACGGGAGTAGGTCGCCGTCTCTAACTCTCTATGCCCAGCATGTTGTACTGAGGGCCGTTTCACGCTGTTCTGGGACAGGGTTTCGGCATGGGATTCGCCGCCCTGATGCCTGAATCAGGTAGCCTGACGAGGCTCGTCCTTGCTTCCCCATGAGGCCTATAACTGCTCCTCATGCTGATCACGTACAGTGGGTGCCGGGGGTCCGGAGCACATGCTATGGGATTCAAGATCGAGAGATAAATTCAAGGACTTTATGGGCGGTTGTTTCTGTACCTTCCATGACAGGGACGGGTCCAGCATCTGGCGCGCGAATCGTTCCAGCTTGGAGCCGCCTCCCTGACGATCAGGAAATGAGAAGAAAACGATTCAATATTTCAGCATATGTTTTCCTTTTTGTAAGTAGTATATCTGAATCATGGAACAGGGGATTCACTCACAGCATCAAGATCGTCATCGAATGACATTAACTCTTCAACGTTTGCCATCCGTGGCGCAACCATCCTGTGTGGACAGTTAGCTCGGTTTCAGATCATTACAAAAGAAAAGGGAAGGCAGCAGCTTATAATGGCTTAATATTCAGTACAAATGGATTGGCAAAATGAAATTTAAAATGCAGCAGAATTCGGCTGAATGTTCCCTGTACTTGTTTCGGATATCAGCTTCACGCCTTCCGAGCACTGGTGTGTCAACTGTCAAAACAATTGCCTTGAATCCCAAACTCTCAGCCCGCCGCACCAATGTTGCTGAAACATCCCTTTTCTTGTACACCTAAAGTGCACAACGGAGAATTCTCAATACATCAAATATAACAACAGCAAATGAGTTTATTAGATCGAAGCAGCTAATCTTTATCATACATATAACTGGTAAAAGCGGATGGCGTCACAGCTGGAAGTAACCTCCTCAATTTTGCAGCTGGATGAGAAGGAAAGCACCTGTATGCCACAAATAAATACTTGTAACAATCTAGTAAAAATGACAAACAAGATAAATAAGTCATCAGATGATTCCCCAAAACGGATCAGTTCTTACCATTATGGTGTTGCACGCTGCTGCAGCTCTTGCTGTAGCCACCTCCCCTGAAATGAACATTTGACCAATTGTGGCAGAGATATTACTAGGAGTCATATGACAAAAGGGTATAGTTTACATTTCAGATGAGTTCCATACCTTCTGGATTTGCTAATTTGTGTGCCCCGGTTGGAGCGACAATTATGGGAGACGCCATATCGTACCCTAACAAGCTTGTTGACATGTTTATCTTGCTGACATCTATCAGCACTCGCGGCCGTAACCTGCGGAATCCACACCAGGAAATCAAGCCCTACTCACCGATGACGTTTAGGATTTACTAAAGGGGTGAACAGTACAGGATTCTTCCATATGCTGCAATGTTCTCCCGCAGTGTGTACTCGTCCTCCGCTCCCCCGTTGATGTAGTCATAGTGCATCTTTGGCAGTGCTTTCTTAGCGAGCTCTTGGTACTCACGGACGTTGACTGGTAGATTGCTCTCCATTTCTGAAGTAGTATTCAGTTGGTAAAGATCAGACAACAAATTAGGCGAACTGGATTTCTACTCCCGATCTTTAAGTAACCAACAGTGGGTGATAAAGGGGAGGCATGCAAAGTGAAATGATTCCGAAACTACTGTTTAAATCAATTTCCCAGACCCACAGATCCCGATCGAACAGAACCCGAACTGTTCGGTCCTTCACACAAGCTCAGTGGCATGCTAAAGATACGTTGATGAATATCACTACAATGTCGATGGATATCACTACAATACCAAATACGTACGTAGTACTGATATAATACGAGCATTCAAAGCCACATGATCACTCAGATGGCATGCCGCGCAGTGCTGGTAGCCTAGTACAGGAAACAGAAGATTCCATTCTTATCTACTCCGTATACCATAATTCAAGCGTCCACGAAAACGAAAGAATTTTAGATGAAGAAATATCTGGGCTCAACAACTCCTTTTTTTTTAAAGAAAAAACGGTAGAAGATAGTGCCATATTCATTAATTAAAGGAGTCAGCACCTCGTTCTTACTAACTATGAATTAACATGAAGGCCGACTGAAACTTATTGAGAGCTCGCTGAAACTTATAGCTCCGACTTTCAAGGCATCCAAATATCTAAGTTAAGACCCCAAAAAAAAAAATCTGCATCTCTAGAAAAATTACAAAACGGTCTGCTGCAGAGACTAATCGAACTGATATACTATTTCAGAAAGCACAGGGAACTTGAAATGGCCCTATTTGGATCTTTAGTCCTTAGCCTGTACTCATGTCCGCATATGTCCACACCTAATGGAAGAGCAGAGCAATGGATGGAGCTCCAAGACAGCGATGAAAGGTGTCCCCATCGAATTCAAGATAAACCCCAAATCGGGGGGGGGGGGGGGGGGGGGGGGGGGGGG
>BCLH01003016.1:0-23752 GCA_001602315.1 Zoysia pacifica
ATAATTATATAGTAATATATAATTATGTATAATTACAACTATACATAATATATAATTATAATAAAAATATAATTATATGTAATTATGTAATATAATTACATATTATTATAATTATGTGGTATAAATAATTATAATTATATTATTATGATACAATTATAATTATATTACATAATTGTAACTGTAGTAATATATAATTATGCATAATTATAATTATAATATATATAAATCAGCATCCACAGCTGGCAAAAGCAAGTTCAGACCTACTTTTGATTTTGAACTAGAAGAAAGCTGCTTTCTCAAAAGCACTTTTGTCACAGCTGACCCTTTTGGTTGGGCTTTTGACTTTTGCAAAAGCAAAAGCCCAAAAGCTGGCCAACCAAAGGGACCCTCAGCATCCGTGTTGTTTTGCTGCAATATGGTTGACCATTGATCTTTTACTTTGCTGGCACTGACTGAGATCTGATGACATTAAGATATATACATTGACTTGTAGTTCAATGGCTTTGTATTCAGTCGCAGACAAATCTATCTGCATATCATAAGGCTGTTTTTTTCTTGTCCGAATTCGCATATACCTGTTTCAGATCAAATCTGCATTTTCCCCCCTTGATATCTTGAAGGGAAGAAGACTTTCACGGAGGTCACCAAGAAAGCAGCATACCAATGGGTGGGTATCATGCACCGTCACCAAAAAATGAGCAGCAAGAATTGCCTTTTAACATGACTATGATGGCGTGTTGCTCTTGCACGCCAAGTCTCTGAAATACTGGTTCAGAAAGGGAACATAACAAATCGAAAGCTTATGATAAAGAAGCTGGCAGTTGTTATTTATGCAACAGATCAAAATGTGAGAGGAACACTGGACCTGCAGGCATCGCCCATATGAACAAATGGTTCGCAGTACAATAGGAAAGGGATCCTTTGGTACGTAGGATCCCGAGTTTGTAGGATTGTCATACATACTTGTACAAAAGAAAATACATTTATCATTAAAACATTTATTTCTTCTCCATGGTTGATTGAGGGAGCACAAGCTAACCATGGCTCTGCAACAAGGATGCAGTTTAACATAGGGCCGAAGTTACATATCGGAGAATTATGGTATGAAAAGAAGCTTGCGTAAAATAAACTCGGCTGTTCACGGTCGTGAAAGGGGCGCGCGGTCAAGCAGCAAAACCGTACCAACCGCTGGAGGTCACATTACGCTTCCAGGTCTCGCAAATTCTTGAGCTGTCAATGTAATCTTTTGACGCGCTGGATACACTGCTGCTTCGGTCCATTGATCTGACGAATCGGCGATCTGGAGGGCTTCGCGGCAGTGCAGGCACTCTCGATGCAACCACCGCCACAAACGACGATAGGCATTGCACCTGCATGCATCACCCTTATATTACGTTATACCGGGTGAACGGCATATACTGCACTAAATGAATTCTTGCTTTTCATTCGACCAATTAGAACAAAAACAGCACATGGAAGTGAAAGGGAACAGAAAAAAAAATGTGTGCATGAAAAAAAGGACCTGAAGCGTTGGCAGAGGGGCTGATGTTTCTCCGCAACCGCATGTCTTAATGGCCACTCTTCTTCAATGGGGCAAGTTGTGTCGTAAGCTAGCCACAGGAGCTTCGCGCGCTCCCTGCGAGCTGCAGATGATAAATAGAATCAACAATAGTAGTACTCCAAACTAGATAAAGCACAGTACATGAGCGTTTAGTACTAATATAATAACTGATGAACCTGCTCTTAACTTGTGGTTTATTTATTTACCTTCGATGATCGCAGAGAGGCTGATGTTTATCTTAAATCTGAAAGGATCTCTCGTGTATGTCACATACCATTTCCTTTTAACTTTGTTGTCATCATCGTCTGCATATGCAGTGACTTGCTTAATATGGCTGAACTTGTCCCACTCAGGTCCAGATTTCCCTGCAGCCATTGAAGCGAGCAGTGATACGTCACAGTCTATCTCCAATAGATGCCTTGGGTATACATTCTTTAGATATCCGGGGAGTGTTTTCATATCGTAATCCATCAACCGTAGTCTTTGTAACGCAGGCATACCCTCCAATACCTTCAACTTTGGGCACACACTGATTGTGACTTTTTGTGTTTTTGGCATATTACCAACCCTCTCAAGGCTGACACAATTAATAACACCGAGTTCAAAAACAGAACCTAAGCTCTCCAGGGCACTTGTGTGCTCATGATTATGTGGCCGTAAAAATTCTGATCCAACATGCTTGATGACTGGGGCATTTACAATCTGTAAGAGCTCCAAGCAGGGGAGCCGACACAAGCCTTCAGGGAGCTTCATGCAGAACGGTAGGTCTTCCAACATTAGAATCCTCAAGCTTCTGAGATGTGCAATTGCTGTGGACATCATCCATGTTGGGAGTCGCTGACCAAAATACCCGTTGATTTCAAGTATTTCTAAGCAAGACGGAGGACACAACTCATCAAACACCTCCTCAATTTGTTGCTGCCTTCTGTTAGGGATGTTTTTGTCCTCATGTAACATCGGGTTATCATCTCCTAGTTTGCTATTGCACTGAAGGCTTAGATAAGTTAGGCAAAACTTTTCCAAAAGCTTGGTCTCTCCGGCAAATGTGAACGAAGGTATGTTCTCGAGAGAGGTTATACTGAGATCAGTAAGCTTGGAGAGAGGCCCCAATTCTTTCAAACTCGACCAGTCACCATCCATACGGGCTGGAAAGCGATATAGCTTTCTTAGATTAGTAAGACTACTGAAACCCTTGGGCACATTATTTATTTTTTCACTAAATCCAAGAAACCTCAAGTGTTGTAGCTTTCCAATGCTACTTGGAAGCTTAACCAAACTCTGACAACCTTTAAGACGGATATATTGCAAGAATTTCATCTTGTCAATGTTTTCTGGCAGCTTGGATATGTTACTATTTTGTATGGACAAGTACCTCAAGTGTTTCAGTTTTATCAAAGATTCAATTAATCCATCAAAATTTATATCATGTATAACCAGGGTCCGTAGGCTAGAAAAAGTAGCTAATAAATCACCTTGCTTGATCTTCATACGTCCAACTAATATTAATGTTCTTAGAGATGTCTGTGTTTGTAGACACGTCCACTCTAACTCATTTGGTTCTGATTCTTTTGTTCCTAATGATAACCGAATAAACTTTTGTAAATTAAGCTTATCAATAATATCACTCCCACTATTGTGAGCTGCAATTGCTTCATCTCTGGCCACATATTGAGCAAAGGAGCGAACGACATCGTGCATGTTGCAAACAGTTTGGTCAACATACCATGTATTTGGCTCTATAAGATTTCTTAGTACTAACTCATTGTAGTACTCCTTTCCTATTTCTTCCAAGTCACCTGAACCTCCATGAACAAACCCTTCACCAATCCACATGCCAACAATTTCATAAAAAGGGAATATTGAATTCTTGGGAAGCAGAGAGAAGTGCAAAAAGCAAGGCTTCAAAAAAGGATGCAAGTCTTGGTAGCTGAGGTATATCGCATAGTTTAGCTCTTCAGGCATTTGAGAAACTGACCATATAGAATCATTTAGCACATTTTTCCAGTCACTTTGGCTTATATTTTTCTGGCGCAATAGGCCTCCTATCACTTTGACAGCAAGCGGTAAACCAGCACATTTTGCCACAATTTCCATTCCAATATCCTTTAGAATATCAATTTGAGGTTCATCACTTCCATTTTTGATTACCTGTAGGCATCCAAGCCAGTTAAATGAGTGAACCTTGTAGTTATGCCGTAGTCAAAATATCGCGTGTAGAAGCTAAATCAACTGTTTGGTACTGGGGTCGGAAGTAAAATAACCTATATTAATCTCACTGTACTATTGGTGTTTGATTTACACTATATATGCATAGCACGAGGAACTATTAATATCAATTGAGCACCAAAACAAAACTCTAACATGGTCATCCCTGCACTTCTTGTTCCACGGCCACACCGGTCTAAGAAAAAAAAAGTTCCATGGCCGCAACCCATCTGCTACATGAACGAGCCAGGATACTCTAATAGGTACTTCTAGTGTTAATCCACAGTATACTCTGGAAGGGTAGCCCTAGTGGGGTTGACGTTAATAATGATAAACAAGGCTTCATGCAAGAACTCATGGTCACATATTTGCATTAACGTCGAAGGTCCATTCATAGTTGTCCGTATGGCACGTGCATGGCACTCAATGCTGCAATACTACCTTTTAACCATTCGAAAGGTTCACCGCTAGAGAGCTAATATATTATGGTTTTGGTTACTCAGTGCTATTTCTTTTGGAAGCACTACCTTTGACATCAATATTCGAATATATTCAAAAAGTTGGTACATTAATTAATTTAGCTTCCAATAATTAGTTTGATTGATTATATTCATAAAATAAAATAAAACTACAATGTTGTGAATGTAATTTATAGAGGAGAGAAAATTTACATAATTGATTGCATGTCATTTGGATATTGAACTGATAATTAACACAAAACGTTTAGAAAGGTACTTGGGATTGCGCAAGCCCCAGACAATTAAACAAATATGTGCCCATGAGAAATAAAAAAAAACATATATGTACCTGCTTCTTGAGCAAAGACCAAGCATCTTCTCGGTCTAATTTCTTGACATGATGGTATGGCTCCTCCGCCCTCATGCCTCGAGCAACCTTGTCATTCCTCGTGGTAACGAGGACACAACTATCTTGAGCTAGTGAGTTTGTCAACGGAGATTCGAGCACACGCTCCCAGGCTTGATGGTCCCAAACATCATCCATAACTATGAAGGTCTTGGACCCCCTCAACGCTTCTTTAAGAGTTCGAACCAGAGCTGCCTTTGTATTTCTTGCTGCTTGGTGGTCTCCTCCGGCTTCAGTGATAGCTCTCTCAAGGAGATCAAGATCATTAAAGTTTTGATTGATACTCAACCATATTCTTTTGTCGAACTCTTTTTGGATGATTTCATTGTTGAAAATGTTTTGGGCGAGGGTGGTTTTGCCTATCCCACCAACTCCCACAATGGCGAAAACCATAATTTTGTTGTGTTCATGAACTGTTTTCTTTTTCCTCGTGAGCAACTCCACAAGATTTCTAGTGTCCTCCTGGATCTCCTCACCAATCACACCCAACTTGTTGAACTCTCCTGTTGTCTCACGGCTCGCAAGATGGGAGGATTCTATCTTTCTTTCTTTGTCTTCATATGAAGTGAGGTTGAAGTTGAAGGCCTTGCTACGCTTCTCAATGTCGATTAGCTTCTCATTCAACTTCCTGAGACGGCTACCGATGCCATGGGCATGGAGTGGGTTTCTCATGCAGAAGAGCAAGGGGTTGAGACACCCCATGTCCCGGCTCGGACCCCACTTCATAGCTTTGAGCTTGCACAAGTCGAGGATGTCAGAGGCATCGTACATGGCACCCCTAAGCTCTTTCATCCATCCTTGCACACTCACATCGGTGATGTTCCTCTTGTCAGCATCAGCGAGGATATTCTTTATGTCCCCGAGCTTGACAGTCATCTTGTTCATCTCGTCAGGAACCCCAAGCAGCATACGCGCCTCCTCCTTGGCCATCTCCACCAGCATGTTTTGGAGGTAGGATGCCAAGACCTCCGCCATTGCTGGATTGGTTTTTGCAGTAATTAACAAAGTTAGACAAAATATCATGCATCTCTGACAGCAGTTATCATCTTAATATTGCTTCAAAGCTATAATAAGCAGTGAATGAAGATGTGCCCGCGTTGTTCATGTAAAAATGATTTATATAATTACTAATTCTAACTTACCATGAGAAATATATATATATATATATATATATATTCTGCATGGAAATTTGCAGAACTGGCTAGAACAAAATATTGCACTACATTCTACAGAAAAAAAAGCGTATACGGACTATGCAGTTGAGGAATTAGTTAACGGGCATGCATAGGATGCACAGATCGAAGATATTACTGTTCAAGCTTCAAGGGGCAGCGAAAAATCGAAAGCCGATGCAGTCCCATCTCATCTTGTGAGCGAGACAGAAGGAAATGAAAGAAGAGGAGTCATATGCACCTTGATTTGCAGAGGCGCACTGCACTGGGATGCTTTGGGTCGGAGCCCTTGGATCGCTCGATCAGCTATGGCCGGGGGCGAGCGGATCGGGCGGGCGGGCGGGGTGTCTATTAATCCTAGTGAGGCTCAGTTGTTTAAGACCTTTGCGGCCAAGTGGAGAAGACAAATTCCATGCCAGTTCATTGATCCTAGCCATTATTGATTCACTGGACCGTCAGTATCGCGGCCAAGTGGAGAAGACAAATTCCATGCCAGTTCATTGATCCTAGCCATTATTGATTCACTGGACCGTCAGTATTGCGGCCAAGTGGAGAAGACAAATTCCATGCCAGTTCATTGATCCTAGCCATTATTGATTCACTGGACCATCAGTATTGCGGCCAAGTGGAGAAGACAAATTCCACGCCAGTTCATTGATTCACTGGACCGTCAATTTTCAGTTTAAAATTTTTAAAAAATTCAAAAATTTGAAAAAATTGAAAATCCAAAAACCAGTTAAACCGCTCGATAAACTGGAAAAATCGAGCGGTAAATAAAAAAATCAATCAAACTGATTTGATTTCAAATTCAAAAATTCAAAGCTAGTCGGTAAAATGGAAAAACAGAGCGATTTTTGTTTCAAATCCTGATTTTTTATATTTGTACCAATTTTTATGGTTTATTGTAGCGGTTTTCATGAAAACCGGCAAAACCAGTGCCGGCCGGTTTTCACACCTCAAATGATAAGAGAAACCTTGATTCATGCATCAAGATCTTGGATCCTAGCCATTATTTGAAAAGTACGATAAATACTCCCTCTCCTCTGTTCCTAAATTGTTATCGTTGTTAACTTCTTATATCATCTTTCACCATTCATATTATTCAAAAAATTAATTCTAATATGTAAAATTTTAAGTCATAATTCAAACTTTAATGATAAATTAAATTATAATAAAATATATGATATTTATAAAAAAATTTGAATAAGACGAACGGCCAAGGTTGATATAAGAAGTTAACATCGACAACAATTTAGAAACGGAGAGAGTATATTATATTTTTTTATAATTTTATTTATCATTAGTAGTATTATTTGAAACATAACTTATAATTTTACAAGTTTAAATATTTTTTTAACAAGACGAACGGTTAAAGCTGATGTTAGTAATCAACTATGTTAATATTTTAAAACTAAAAGAAGTAAACAATAATGTAACTAAATTATTGTGCCTTAGCTAGTTGGTGGCGCGGCACTATCGTCGCGGCTAATTGAAAAGAACGACGAAGCGTGGAGTCTCCCATGGTTGTTATTCTACTCCTCCAGTGCTGACGTGCATCCACACTGGCAGATAGTGGACTATTGGAAACTGGCGATGACCACGACGCCAAGGCTCGGGCGTTGTTAGGCCTCTTTGGCCATGTAGTAATTTTACATAACTTACACATTATTTTTCGAACAGGGGAAACCTCTTTTCCATTACTATTCAATAACAGAAAGAGTGCATGGTTCACATGAATCACACATGAACTCCCTGTTCCCATGGAACCTAGAACAATGGTTAGCCGCTTATCATTTCATATGGGCGTTATCGCGGATAATTTAAAAGAATGACGCGAGGCTTGAAGGTCTCCGTTGTATTATTGGTTCACGGATAGGTTGGTCCGGGTTCATGATTCATCCAGGCTTACTCTTTTGTACTCTATATTAGAGCTCTTTTGAAGTGCAGTATTTTCACAGAAATTGTACAAAAATTTTACAGAAAAAACATAAAAAATAGGAATTTTTTCCTTCAATTCAAAACAGGCCTTAATTGGCTTTGAGAACTAGCTTTTTTTACGGAAGATGTTTCTACTCATCTCGTGTAGCTCGCGCGCATTGAAGTGGTCGTTGTGTTCAATTTGCAAATAAGAAATCCCTCCATCCATCCCACCTCATCTTAGCTGGTGATCGAGCCCAGTGGGGATAAAATAATCATTTTACCTCTTTGTTTTATTTTGAGCATTATTTTTTTACATGGTTTAATGATATGTTAATTGCATACAAATTATTTGTAATTTATGTGGATAGAAATAGCAAAGTTATTATGAAACATGAAAAAAAAAAAAGAAAATTAATGCTCAAAATGAAACAATTACAAATCTAAGAGTAAAATGATCATTTTATACCCCCACTTAACACCGTTAGAGGTCAAAAATGAATGAAGGGAAAAAAAAAATCAAAAATGAATTTTAGATCGTATAGGGAAGTTAAAGTCTTTTGAAGGACCAAAGGAGGAAAGTGGTAGCTTTTCTAAACCAAATGGCTATTGGATCTTTCTATCACCAGAAGAATGCCGCCTAAGAGCATCTTCAACAATCTCTCTGAAAATTCATCTCAAAAGGGGTTTTTTTTAAGGACCAGTTGAAAAAGTTTTAGAGCTTATTTTAATCACTTTCTCCAATAACCCCTAAATATATCCTAATATAGTTTAAATTTGGACAAGTTAGCAACCGGTCTCATATTTAGTTGCACGTGAAATGGGATTGGGGATAAAAAAGTTCTCCAGATGTACCGGAATTTAAGAGGATTTTTGGAGGGCAAATAAGTTAAGGGAAGCTTTAGAAGAGCTGTTGAACAAGGTTTTTTTAAATATCTTCTTAATAATTTAATTTAAGAAGACCTATTGTGGGACTGATGGAGATGTAAAGCCACCAACCATCATGTCAAGTGCGGGTTGGAGTGTGTAGAGACGAAGCATCGTGCTTCTTTCTCATCACCCAAAGACCGTCCTGGTCCTCGATCCTGATCCCTCCTAGAGTCCGGATCCTCCGCACCGAGGACAAAAAATTAAAGAACTGTAGGGGCGTGCTACATCTCTGTTCATTGCGCTCTGTAGCAATAAAACTAGTTTATTGGTTTCGCGGACGGATGCAAATTGGGTAAATTGCAGCTATATATAGTGTCAGTTCCAAAATTTTATGCTCCAATGCATATGACCCCTTCCCCACTGCTTAACCTATCTTCTCTTAACGTTAAACTACAGTAACTTACGACGATCGATGTTCTTTTTTTAATAAAAAGAAAGAAAACAACAACCACCACGTTCACAGCTCGCGCGCATGAACGTACGTGGTGGCTGTGTTCAACTCATCTTGGCAGGTGAGTCAAGTGGTTAATACTAAATTGACGATCACGTGTTAGCCACTGGTAATCGTTGTGGCTGTGTACTACTCAATTCGTCGGTTCTATGATCGAACGTGACCATCGCGTGACTACGCGTAATAGGAGTAGCTAAATTCCTTGGGTGCAGAGCTTCCAAGCTGGAGGAGCGTGGAGGCGTGATACTAGCACTTATTTCCTCGACTGCATACTTGCCTCCTACCGCGAGGAGAAAAAGAAAGGACTAGATTCTCTCGGAGGTAGCAGTAAAAAATCATAACATTTATTTATTTTGAGACGGAGGAATACTACGTAGCATCATGTTTTTTTCTGACCTTACGACTGTCATTTTGATTGTGCATCTTTCGTACTCATAAAAGTCATTCTAAATGATGCTTCGCCATACGTTAAAAATATAAATTACATATAATTTTTAAATCTTTAATTTTATAAATATGAAAATTATATGAAATGAGGAGGAGAGAGATAAATATAAAGATATATTAAAAGAGAAAGGTATGTTGAAAAAATTCAAAGGTGTATTAAAATAAAAATGACAAGTAAAAGTGAAAGATGAGAGTAACTCGCAGCCAGCTCTCGTGGATGAACGTGGTGGTTGTGTTCAACACAAAAAAGAAATCACTCCTTGCCAACTTGTCTTGGCTGGTGAGCCCAGAGGTTAATAATCAATTGATGATCACGTGGCCGCCGTTGGTAATCGTTGTGGCCATGGTACTAAAATCCTTGGGTTAATGATCGAAAATGGCGTGGGAGCGTGATACTGAATTCCTCGGGGAGCTGAGCTCTCCAGCTGGCAGTGGCAGAGGGGCTTTGGGAAACAGAAGACAACGGCGCAAAGGCAAGAGGTTGACGAGGCGACCATCGCTCCCCCTCGAACCGAGTGTCTCAGAACCGTGAAAAAAAAGCGAACCGAACCTTGCTACAGTTTGGTTCGACGCAGCATTGCGGCGGGGCTCTCAAGTGGACGGGTTAGTTTGGCCCCGGACCAAATCAAGGGAGCTGTTAGGGATGCGTCGTCTACTATGGCGTTCAGCGGACTAATGCATTGGACATTGCTACTCACTCTCTGAAGAGTGAAGACACACTAGCTGTTTCCTCTTTTTTTTGTTTAAGATAATGGTAAAAACCAGCCTTTTGCACGGGTGCATACGGCCAAATTCTAAACTTATACAGCAAGGATATTTAAGTTGGATCAGAATGAAAAAAAGAAGAAGATTACAATCCAATGCATCAAGGTGCTTCAATTCTAGTGGCATGTTGCAACCATCCATGATTGGCGAAGATTGCCATCGCTATGACATCTGCCGTGTGGTATGTCTTCATTATTTCCACCCTGCATGATTCCTTTTGTCGATACAAATACCCTGTATGTTTCTTATTGGACAGAGTAATAATTACAAATGCTTGTCGATACCATTTCCGGCCAAATCTGCATATTTAATTCCTCATGAGTTCGATCTTGTAATGGGAACATGATGACACCTATCTGAGTATCATATACGGAGTATATGCTGTTCTAAATGGCCGCAGCAATTACTGAGAACAATGCTGATCTAAATGAGGCATCTAATGTGCATGGATGAAGCCATAAGCACGAGTTCCTTGCCTCTCCAAAGACAGCCACTTACCTGCTTTAATAACAAAAGCTAGCCTTGCTTGACGATGAAGCTGTGATAGTACTCTGTAAGGTTTCGCAGTTTCATTCTAGCTTTTGTATCCGTTGCAGCGTTTTCCATCATTCTGTACTGTAGGTCTCAGGCAGGTGAATGGCTAACGAAACTGGTTGGGTTAGAGTCTCGCGGCTATTTCGAAACTGGACGGTCTATTAATCCTAGTGAGGCTCAGTTGTTTAAGACCTTTGCGGCCAAGTGGAGAAGACAAATTCCATGCCAGTTCATTGATCCAAGCCATTATTGATTCACGGGACCAGTTTTCAGAAAAATTAAAAATTCAAAAACCAGTTAAACCGATCGATAAACTGAAAAAACCGAGCGGTAAATCGGAAAATCGATCAAACCGATTTGATTTCAAATTTAAAAATTCAAAACCGGTCGGTAAAATAGAAAAACAGAGCGATTTTTGTTTCAAACAAATTTGTACCAATTTTTATGGTTTATTGAAGCAGTTCTCATGAAAACCGGCAAAACCGATGCCGGCCGGTTTTCACGCCTCAAATGATTAGAGAAACCTTGATTCATGCATCAAGATCTTGGATCCTAGCCATTATTTGAAAAGTACAATAAATACTCTCTCTGTTTCTAAATTATTATTGCTGTTGACTTTTTATATCATCTTTCACCATTCATCTTATTCAAAAAATTAATTCAAATATATAAAATTTTAAGTCATAATTCAAACATTAATGATAAAGTAAATTATAATAAAATATATGATATTTATAAAAAAATTGAAAAAGACGAACGGCCAAAATTGATGTAAAAAGTCAACGTCGACAACAATTTAAAAACGGAGGGAGTAATTTTATTTATCATTAATAGTACTTGAAACATAACTTATAATTTTACAAGTTTGAACAATTTTTTTAATAAAACGCAATTATAAGTTTGAACAATTTTTTTAATAAAACGAACGGTCAAAGCTAATGTTAAAAATCAACGATCTCAATATTTTAAAACTAAAGGAGTAAACAATAATGTAACTAAATTATTGTGCCTTAGCTAGTTGATGACCTGGGCCCCGGTTGGTGGCGCGGCACTATCGTCGCGGCTAATTGAAAAGAACGACGAAGCGTGGAGTCTCCCATGGTTGTTATTCTACTCCTCCAGTGCTGACGTGCCGCCACACTGGCAGATAGTGGACTCTTGGAAACTGGCGATGACGACGACGCCAAGGCTCGTGCGTTGTTAGGCCTCTTTGGCAATGTTGTAATTTTACATAAATTACACATTATTTTTCGAACAGGGGAAACCTCTTTTCCATTACTTTTCAATAACAGAAAGAGTGCATGGTTCACATGAATCACACATAAACTCCCTGTTCCCATGGAACCTAGAACAATGGTTAGCCGCTTATCATTTCATATGGGCGTTATCGTGGATAATTTAAAAGAATGACGCGAGGGATTGAACATCACCGTTGTATTATTGGTTCACGGATAGGTTGGTCCAGGTTCATGATTCATCCAGGCTTACTCTTTTGTACTCCATATTAAGGCTCTTTTGAAATGCAGTATTTTCACAGAAATTATATAAAAATTTCACAAAAAAATCATAAAAAATAGGAATTTTTCCTTCAATCCAAAACAGACCTTAATTGACTTTGAGAACTACGCTTATTTTACGGTAGATGTTTCTACTCATCTCGTGTAGCTCGCGCGCATTGAAGTGGTCGTTGTGTTCAATTTGCAAATAAGAAATCACTCCATCGACCCCACCTCATCTTAGCTGGTGATCGAGCCCAGTGGGGGATAAAATAATCATTTTACCCCTTTGTTTTATTTTGAGCATTATTTTTTTGACATGGTTTAATGATATGTTAATTGCATAAAATTATTTATAATTTATGTGGATGGAAATAGCAAAGTTATTATGAAACATGCCAAACAAAAAAGAAAAATAATGTTCAAAATGAAACAATTACAAATCTAAGAGTAAAATGGTCATTTTATACCCCCACTTAACACTGTTAGAGGTCAAAAATGACAGAAGGGAAAAAAAAAGAATCAAAAATGAATTTTAGATCATATAAGGAAGTTAAAGTCTTTTGAAGGACCAAGGAGGAAAATGGTAGCTTTTCTAAACCAAATGGCTATTGGATCTTTCTATCACCAGAAGAATGCCGCCTAAGAGCATCTTCAACAATCTCCCTGAAAATTCACCTCAAAAGGGGTTTTTTTTAAGGACTAGTTGAAAAAGTTTTAGAGCTTATTTTAATCACTTTCTCCAATAACCCCTAAATATATCCTAATATAGTTTAAATTTGGACCAAGTTAGCAACCGGTCCCATATTTAGTTGCATGTGAAATGGGATTGGGGATCAAAAAGTTACCCAGATGTACCTGAGTTTAAGAGGATTTTTGGAGGGCAAATAAGTTAGGGGAAGCTGTTGAACAAGGTTTTTTAAATATCTTCTTAATAATTTAATTTAAGAAGACCTATTGAGAGACTGATGGAGATCTAAAGCCACCAACCATCATGTCAAGTGCGGGTTGGAGTGTGTAGAGACGAAGCATCGCTTCTTTCTCATCACCCAAAGGCCGTCTTGGTCCTCGATCCTGATCTCTCCTGGAGTCCGGATCCTCCGCCCTGAGGACAAAAAATTAAAGAACTGTAGGGGCGTGCTACATCCTTATTTTTACTGTTCATTGCGCTATGTAACAATAAACCTAGTCCATTAGTTTCGCATCGGGCGGATGCAAATTGAGTAAATTGCAGCTATATATAGTGCCAGTTTCAGAATTTTATGCTCCAATACATACGACCCCTTCCTCACTGCTCAGCCTATCTGCTCTTAACGTTAAAACTACAGTAACTTACAGCGATCGATGTTCTTTTTTTTTAAAAAAAAGAAAACAGCAACCACCACGTTCATAGCTCGCGCACATGAATGTACGTGGTGGCTGTGTTCAACTCATCTTGGCAGATGAGCCATGTCGGGATCACGTACTCCAGGTACCTAACAGATCGCGCTCGGACGCGCAAGATCGGGGGACGGGCGATCACGGGTTCTGACCCCCCAACGGCGACCCACGGCGGTCGCGCCTTAGCCGCGCGGGCATGCGAAGACCCCGGCCTCCGAAGGCCGACCCCCGAAGAGCGACCTCTAGAGGATAGGTACCACATTATGGTACATTTACTCTAATGGTCAACTGCCATCCGTCCTGACGGGACGGGACGAGATTCACCACGGCGACACTCCAGCAGAAAGCTGCAACGGCTGTCGGATAAGACATGACAGCACTGTAGCCGGCACAGTAGCACCGGACGAGCATCACAGTACCCGCCGTTGCACGCGACGCGACGGGTCACGACCACGCCTGGACGAAGCGAAATGATGGCGACAACGGCGGAAGGGTCCACCTGTCAACGATACGACAGGATCGTGTAAGACCCACCACTTGTAACTCCAGGACCCCCTCCTATATAAAGAGAGGCCCAGGGAGCGATAGAGACACGGAAAAAGCACAAACCGAACACGAGCACGAACACAAGTAACAGCCACAAACACACGAAAGACAACCACGAGCTCCATTGAAGCCCAAAGTCCTTGCATCCTTTCGAGCAGGCACCCCCACTCGCCACATTTCGGATCCTTCCGCGAAAAGAGGATCCCGCTTTTGTAATATTATCATCGAGATAGTCCGCCCTCCTGAACGTAGGGTATTACACCGCTCGAGGTGGCTCGAACCAGGTAAAAAATCTCCTTGAGTCTTTCTTAGACCGGGACATATCGAATCCGAAGGCACATCTCCCCTACGATAGTATATTTACTGTGCCGGTGGTCAGAACGTCGACAGTTGACGCGCCAGAAAGGGGCACTCTCTTTTGGTGTGCTCTCGTTTCAGCTTTTTGATGGCCTCATACTTCGTCGTAGAGGACGTTTCGGTCTCCCGCCTCCGCTTCGGAGACTTCACGGTCGCCGTCTCCAAAGACAGACGGTCATGGCAAGTTCTCACTTTCGCCTTTGGGCAGGCTTTCCACTTCGGAAGCCTGGACTTCATCGCGAACAAAGCCGATGACCTTCGCCTCCGGGCTCCGTGCGAGAGGCGCCCTCATTGGTGGCCTCGGAGGCACCTGATTCTAGGGCACGTCCTGTCGAGGGAGTGCTTCACTCTCCACGCTCCGAAGGGCGCGAAGCCAGCGACTCCTGGCAACACGCTGCCGGCTGTCAACCTGTCTCTGCGCCCCACGTGGACACCACCGGCCAAGTCTGGCCACCCCCGGGACGCATTGACAGCCTCGAGCCTAGGGGTAAGGCTACAGCCGGGCTCAGCGACGCGACGTGAGCTCGGGAACGGTCCACCCACCAACAGCTCGCAGCTGGGGGGCCGCCGACCTTCGATACCCCGCTTGAGAACCTCACGGCGGCAGCGTGCATCCTCAACGAGACCGCTGCTCCTGAGGACCCAGCACTGAGGGAAGTGTACGACCGCGTACGCTTCTACCTCGGCAGCACGCTTCAACGACCAGAAGCGTCCCTCCGACCCCAGCAGTCGGAGACAAAAAGCAACCGCCGGTTTCAGGATCGGCGGAGCTCGACGCGTGACAGCCAAGTCGAGGAACGGAACCCCCGACACCATGCAGGGTCGGTCCTCCCGCGACTCGGCCCCAACCACGACGCCCGCGGCACCATCGACGCCAGACGTCAAGCGAGGAGCGAGCTCCGAACCGAGTCCCGACGGAGACGCTCCCATGACCGCTACTACCGACGTGGCTCCCTCGATTCAAAGAGCCCGAGTCCTGATGGGGTCGGACCTAGAGCGTTCGGATCGCTCATCCGGCATGCGAAATTCCCGCAGAGGTTTCACGCTCCGACCACCATCGGCCGCTACAACGAGGAAACGAACCCCGTCCACTGGCTCGAGGATTACCGTCTCGTCTGCAGGACCGGAGAGGCGGATGACCTGTTCGCTATCCAGTACCTGCCGCTCTTCCTCACCGACTCAGCCTGAGGGTGGTTCGAACACCTCTCGGAGGGCTGCATCCAAGACTGGAGCGACCTGAACCGAATCTTCGTCGGCAATTTCTAAGTGACTTACACGCGTCCAGGTAACTTCTGGGACCTCAAGAATTGTAAGCAGGGACCCGGCGAGTCGCTCCGGGACTACATCTAGCATTTTTCATGAAAGCGCAACGAGCTCTTCAACGTCAGCGACGCCAACACCTGCGGAACGACGTCCAAAGCGCTCGTCCACAAGTTGGGTCGAAGGAACCCTCGGACGGCCTGAGACCTTCTCGACATCGCCACAACCTTCGTCACCGGAGAAGAGACCGTGCATGCCAACTTCGACCGAGATCGGGTGAAAGATGAAGGGTCAGAGAACGACCGACGAGGAGATCGACCCGTCCGGTCCGCGATCGCCAACCTGGTGGCTGTGTTCAACTCATCTTGGCAGGTGAGCCAAGTGGTTAATACTAAATTGACGATCACGTGTCAGCCACTGGTAATCGTTGTGGCTGTGTACTACTCAATTCGTCGGTACTATGATCGAACGTGACCATCGCGTGACTACGCGTAATAGGAGTAGCTAAATTCCTTGGGTGCAGAGCTCCCAAGCTGGAGGAGCGTGGGGGCGTGATACTAGCACTAATTTCCTCGACTGCATACTTGCCTCCTACCGCGAGGAGAAAAAGAAAGGACTAGATTCTCTCGGAGGTAGCAGTAAAAAAACATAACATTTATTTATTTTGAAACGGAGGAATACTTATGTAGCATCATGCTTTTTTCCTGACGCTACGACTGTCATTTTGATTGTGCATCTTTCATACTCATAAAAGTCATTCTACATAATGCTTCGGTCATACGTTAAAAATATAAATTACATATAATTTTTACATCTTTAATTTTATAAATATGAAAATTATATGAAATAAGGAAGAGAAAAATAAATATAAAAATATATTAAAAAAGAAAAAGGTATATTGAAAAAATTCAAAGGTGTATTAAAATAAAAATGACAAGTAAAAGTGAAAGCTGAGAGTAACTCGCAGCCAGCTCTCGTGGATGAACGTGGTGGTTGTGTTCAACACAAAAAAGAAATCACTCCTTGCCAACTTGTCTTGGCTGGTGAGCCCAGAGGTTAATAATCAATTGATGATCACGTGGCCGCCGTTGGTAATCGTTGTGGCCATGGTACTAAAATCCTTGGGTTAATGATCGAAAATGGCGTGGGAGCGTGATACTGAATTCCTCGGGGAGCCGAGCTCTCCAGCTGGCAGTGGCAGAGGGGCTTTGGGAAACAGATGACAACGACGCAAAGGCAAGAGGTTGACGAGGCGACCATCGCTTCCCCTCGAACCGAGTGTCTCAGAACCGTGAAAAAAAGCGAACCGAACCTTGCTACAGTTTGGTTCGACGCAGCATTGCGGCGGGGCTCTCAAGTGGACGGGTTAGTTTGGCCCAGGGCCAAATCAAGGGAGCTGTTAGGGATGCGTCGTCTACTATGGCGTTCAGCGGACTAATGCATTAGACTTGAAAAAGTAACCAATAAATCACTTTGCTTGATCTTCATGGGCCCAACTAATATTAATGTTTTTAGAGATGTCAGTGTTTGTAGACATCCACTCTAACTCATTTGGTTCTGATTGTTTGGTTTCTAATGAGAGCCGAATAAACTTTTGTGAATTATGCTTATCAATAATATCACTCCCACTATTATGAGCTGCAATTGCTTCATCTCTGGCCACATATTGAGCAAAGGAGCGAACGACATTGTGCATGTTGCAAACAGTTTGGTCAATGTACCCTGTGGTTGGCACTATAAGATTTCTTAGTACTAACTCATTGTAGTACTCCTTTCCTATGTCTTCCAAGTCACGTGAACCTCTGTGAACAAACCCTTCACCAATCCACATGCTAACAATTTCATCATCAAAGAACATTGCATTCTTAGGAAGAAGAGAGAAGTGCAAAAAGCAAGGCTTCAAAGAAAGATGCAAGTCTTGGTAGCTGAGGTATATTGCATAGTTTAGCTCTTCAGACATTTGAGAAACTGACTATATAGAATCATTTAGCACATTTTTCCAGTCACTTTGGCTTATATTTTTGGCTTATATTTTTCTGGTGCAATAGGCCTCCCATTACTTTGACAGCAAGGGGTAGGCCATCACATTTTGCTACTATTTGCATTCCAATACCCTTCAACATATTAACTTTAGATTCATAATTTTCATTTCTGACTGCCTGCAAGTAGCCAAGGCCATTTGAATAAGTATAGGTAAAGATTAATATTCTTTTTCAGTTTGCATCAGTGCAAGGTGTAATAGTTTTCACTTTTCATCATCATATTCTGTATACATGGGTACAATAAAAAATACTAAAATAACAGAGTTCATTGGAAGCATAATTGTAATATTTTCAAAAATTCAAATCTGAAATTTAACATGCGATTTTTGAGTTTCTTATCTCACACCATTCTATATATTTCTTTATTGAAAATCTCACATAAAATGAAAGACTCCTAAAATGGAAATTTTCAAAGATTAAAAGCTGAAGGTGAGAAGTGCTTGATTTCTTTTCCTTTCTCTATGTTTTGCCTCCTTTTGGATTTTATTCAAATTTGTTTCCCTCAATCCTTCTAAAATTCCCTCCAAAATTCAAATTTCCAAACCTTGGGCCATCTTTCTCTTTTCTGGCCCAAACCACAGCGACCCCCCCCCCCTTTCATTTTTCCTGCGCAGGCCAACCTCCTCCTCCCTCCCCATGCGGCCCAACGACGCAAACCAGCCCAGCCCGCGCGCCACCTGTCTTCAACCTCCAGCCGCCAAGCCGCTCGTCGCTTGGATCCCACTGGTTTTACAGCGGTAAAAGCCCAGCGCCCACTGCCTTACGCCGACTGGCCTGTGTCGTGCGCAACGCTGCCTCATTCCTTGCCGGCAAAGCAAAGCAGCGCCGCTGGTCGCATTACCGCCTAGCGCCTCACCTTGGCAACCAAGACACCCCAGCTATAAATAGGAACGCCGGGCCACCCCTTCTCCCTCACTGCTCCCTCACTCGCACGCCTGAGGTCTCCCCTTTCTTCTCCTCCCCACTAATATCTCTAATTCTCCCATTCTTCCTCAAGTCCGGCTAACGCCGCCCATCCTCAATTTCTCACCACCGTTTGACAAAGCTTCTCACAGAGCACCCCTAGAGCACCGCCTTGAGCCCATGAAGAAAGCCATGCCCGGTTTGCACCTGCCAACCCGGTCAGGCCACACGCCGGGCACCCCGCGCACGCTGTTGCCGGCAGCCACCACCGCACCGTTCCAGGCCATGTGAACCGCAACTACAGCACCTCATGTCGAACTCTACCTTCCCGGCAAATTAACCCGACGTCACCGCTGCACCATAAGGCTGACGACGAGCGCCCCCATGGCGCCACCACCACTTCTCGCCGACAAGGAGCCTCACACCGAATTAGGCCAAATAGGTCACGCCTACACTCTCGCCGCACCCGTGTATGGCTCACACACACCGCAGATTAAATCGGAGCGCCCCCAGCGGGAGCTGGACCGGCGCCGCCACCGTGGCCACCTCTGGCTCGCTGGCAGGCCGCTGGTGCTGGCAGCCCTGCAACAGGCCTAGGCGCCTCACGGATGGCGTCGGCCGCCTCTCGCGCGGCCACCGGCCAACACCGGCGAGGCTTCCAGCAGTCGCCACCGCGCTGCCCTTCAGCACCGGCGCACGCGCGCCACTGCACCCTGCCCAGCGCGTCGCTCGGGAAATGCGGCTCACAGGCCAGTCACACTGGCCAGCCACACGAACACGGCCCAGTGGACCACCCGCTCACGTACTACACCCTGCACCTGGTCCATTTGGACCGCACGCACAATCACCCATGGACCGAGCCCACAGCCCACGGGACAGCGCCCATACACCCTCACAGTTCCCTGACAACACATGTCAGTCACTGAGAGAAAAACACTACGGCCACCCAGCTATTGCACATGCAGAATTATTCCTAAGCCTTTATCAATCCAAGTAAATTCCCAAAAATCACAGAAAATGGCCATTTTATAGATACACCCCTCATATTTGTCAACCTGCCCCAAGAAGCCCACCTAACTTCTATAAATTTTAGATTAGTCCCACTAATACTAGACTATTTACAACAAGGGCCATGCATCTTGTTTTTAACACTATCTTCACATACCACCTCTGATCATATGTTGGAATCATCATTCTCAATCATATCACTTAAAAACATCCAACTCTCCGAGTCCTCTCTTTATCTTGGTATTATTTAAATTTTGTGATTTTATCTGTAGTAGATTTACTTTTAACATATTTCAAGTGTAGATGACGAGGAGCTTGGAGAGGAGGAGACCGATGATCCGGAATACGAAGAGGAGCCCGAAGATATCTTTGAAGGCAAACTCTAACCCTTTGATTATATTAATCCTATGTTTTGCTATTGCACCTATATGGCCTTAATTCTTGCATGTGTTTACTTTTGTTCAAATGTTGTATAGTTAATGATTCTTCTTATTGGTAAGTATTTATATTAGTGTCAGTTACTTTCTTTTATTAATATTAAATATCACCTTGTTATCTAGTTTAAGACGCGCCCTTGTAAACTTAGTAATTCTGTCGTTAAATTCTTTTAATGAATAAAAAGTTGCCTTGATATTAGAAGTTGCTTAGAAATCCTTACGATGACGTACATCGCTACAACACATATCAATTATTTATGAAAATGTGTTACATTGAGTTTGGTGGCATGCGTGAATTAAATTAGGATGGGTGATAGTGCAACTGTTGCTAGGTGAAGTAGAGTATTTCAGGTCATGGGGCAAGGCTTCATGTGAAAGGTGTGGTGTAGTTGTTAAGCTTCGGTCTGGTCCACCTGTCATGGACTGCCGCACTACCACTGCTATATAAGGACTAGTTCATTAGTGATTTCGTGCAACCATAGAACCTGTATGACAAGACTTACTCTGCCTCTTTGATTATCCACATTGAGCCCCTGAGGTGATCGGTAGAACACAAGAGACCAAGAAAAGACATAAAATACTCATGATCCAGTCTTCGATAAAAGTAATCACCCACGTCGTGAGATCGTACTGCCCACGGATATAGTCCCTGGTCTCTTGCAGTATGACTTCGGAAATGTATTATCGCGCCGTCGGACTTGGAAAACCTTGATGGATGACCCTGGATGCATCTTGAGGTAGATTCTGTGGTAACCTTTGCAAGTGCTAGGGTTAATTAGCCTCTACATGCTTAATTCGAAGATGAGAAACATCTGACGTGCTTAAAAAGTTGATAAAACATAAGGATGACAAAATTCTAATAGCTAATCGGGATCTGACTCGAGTAAACTATGGGCCGTTATCACCTCTGTAATCATTTCCTAGAGACATGTTTTAGGTAATTGAAAACTGGTTCTGGCCTATTGCATTGCAGTGCATACGATCAAATTCATTGTGTGTCGGAGGTGATGATTTGGCACAAGACTAGCTCAGCTCCATATAAATCGTGTGTGTTGTTTATATGTATATTGTGGCTTGGATCTCAAGTGCTAAGTTAGCTAAGATGTGCCCTCATCACCTGCAACACTTGCATTTCCCCAAGAACAACTAATGATGGCAGAGCAAAATGCAGCTGCATAGTGGGCGCAGGCAAGACAGCATGAGCCAGGGTGCTCCCATTTGCACTGTGTCCCCTTGATAGTACTGCCCATGTTGTCATAATCTGAGGTTATGTTTTTCTCTGTTGTTGCTTCTTGGTTACCATTAGTGTTAGTTTATTGGACACTATAGTAACCCCAGAACATCCTAGCTCTAGCAATTTACATAATGTGGGGAACTTCCTTGTAACTCTTAGCTTGCAATCGACTTAGAAATACAAGAGCCCGACAAGATGTAGGGTGTTACGCCTCTATGTTGCCTGACAAGGGAAGAGCAGACATGGCAGGCTTGATACCGGACCAGAAGGAGATGAAGAAGAAAGGTTGATAAAAAGGTAATTGTTTTAAGATCTGTCCATACATAGCGTGGTTCAAGGAGCTAGCTAGGTTCAAAGCTCGATGAGAAAATAAACCGGGTTTTGTATGATTTTCTGCTGAAAAACAATAAGTAGGATGCCTCTGTTTGCCGTTGAAAAAAGGGCCGGTTAGAAATATGGCATTACAATTTTTTGAGTTTGGAAATATGCCACCAATATGGCCCTGCAAGTGGATGATGTATGGGCCTGGACGGCATATCTTAAATTTAAAAAAATTGTAATGATATGCATCAAATTAATCCTTAAAAAAAATCCTTCTCAACAAAAATTGCAGAGGCTAAGACCAAAGTAGAATATCTAGCTAAACAATGTAGTCAACACAATGCACTAAAGTGAAAGAGAACACGCATAGATGCATCAATAAAAAAAATAATGGATAGGTAAATTTATACAGACCTGCTTCTTGAGCAAATACCAGGCATCTTCAGGCTTTAATTTGTCAACATGATGGTACGGCTCCACAGCCTTCATCCTCCGAGCAACCATGTCATGCCTTGTGGTAACAAGGACGCGACTACCTGGAGCCAATGCATGGGTCAACGGAGTCTCAATAACGTCCTCCCATGCCTTGTGGTCCCAAACATTATCCATCACAAATAGAGTCTTATGCCCCATCAAAGCTTTTTTAAGTGTTCTTTCAAGAGCGCCCTTTGTATTATCAGGTGCTTGATGGTCTCCTTGAGCTTCAGTGATAGCTTTTCTTAACAACTCAATCCCACTGAAGTCCTGTTTGACACTCAGCCATACTTTCTTTGTGAACTTATATTTAATTTCCTCGTTGTTGAAAATATTTTGGGCCAGGGTGGTTTTGCCAATCCCACCAATTCCAACTATGGCAAAAACCATAATTTTGTTGTGTACTGTGGCTGTTACCTTTTCATTTGTCAGCATGTCAACTAGATTTCTTGTGTCCTTATCAATCTTCTCACCAACTAGAGCGAACTCATTAAGCTCCCCAGATGTTTCTCGACTTGAAGAAATTGATGATGTACTACTCCTGCTGCGATCCTCTGTAGGATCAAGATTGATGAAGTTGAAGGCAGCGCTACGCTCCTTGATATCATCCAACCTCTGGTTAAGCCTCTTTATACGTCTGCCAATGTCATGGGCGAAGAGGGGATTTCGCATACAGAACAGCAAGGGATTGAGGCACCCTGCATCTAGGCATTTGCCCCGCTTCATGGCCTTCAGCTCACAGAGGTCGATGATGTCAGTGGCATCATACATAGCACCTTTTAGTTCTCTCACCAATTCTTGCACACTCTGGTCAGTGATGTTCCTTCTATCAGCATCAGCGAGGAACTTCTTCAGGTCCCCAAGTCTGACGCTCATCTTGTCTATCTCCCTAGAAGCCCCAAATAGTATTTTGATCTCTTCTTTTGGTATCTCAGCTATCATGTTCAGGAGGTAGGATGACAAAGCATCCAAAACCATTGCCATGTCAAAGTATGAATATTCTACAAAATAAATTACAGTTATTGTATCACACATTTTTTATTTGAAATAGATCATGCTAGTATTTAACTTTAGATCTATCTCAAACTGAAAACATGGAGAAAATAAAGGCCGATGTATGATCAACTCTTTATGTCGGGGATGTTCTAAATCGTCACCAATATATTCAATGGGATTTCGTACCTATTGGAACAATCCATAATAGTATTAGTGAACACTATACCTCTATCATTGCAGTTAAAAGCGTTGAATTCAGTTTTTTTAACAGTGCAAAGGGCAATGCATATCGCAGTAATGAACTAAGCAGGGCATGAACAACTGCTATTTGTAGACTTTAAGCATTTTATTATAACATTATTATGGTTCAAAGTATTATCTAGTATTCTCTCAAAATGATTTATGAGTAATTTGATCTGAGAATATAGATCTGTTATCTTCTACCACCAGTA